>JAFISD010000339.1:0-23542 GCA_022560085.1 Helminthosporium solani | reverse complement strand
ATTAAGCTAAGCTTAGCTTAGCTTAGTCCTCTTATATAGCTTAGAGGTACTTTTCTCTACTTTCCTTTATATATAGTCTTATCTAATCTAAAGCTCTTACAGCTTTAGTGATCTGCTCTAATAGATTACCCGACCTTTGGTTCCAGAGCTCTATTTCCTCCCACATTTATACATATCAAGTGCTGGAAAATATAAACGAAGAGGATTACACTGAAGCAACAATCTGAGCACCAAGTGTTTCATTACATTATCTGCAAGTCTACTCACATATTATATTCTCTCCTACATGCATGACGCGCTTATCGTAAATCGTCAATGCACACCATATTACCAGTGTGGAAACAGTCATGGGTCAGTAACATTGTGCCAGTAAAACAGAAAAGACCAACCACGCCAGATGCAGTGATCCCCAAGGGTATATTCGAAAAACCGAAGAAAAGCCACTCTTTTGGCGAAAGAAGAGGTGGACAAAGGAAATGCGGTATGTTCTGAAGAGACGTTGGTGCTGCAAGTAGTGGGTGTGAAGAAAAGAAAGCAAAAGCAAAGAGGGGTGTGAAAGAAGAGTGGCAATTAGCTACAAGATCATGCAATAGGTCTCAAAACCTGTTCAACAGCGGGGGTACCAATGGCATTGTACGGCTAAGAGAGGTTGATCGCGATACAGGTTGTCATCTTACGGTTCGCGGAACCAGGCCATGTAAGGGAGCAACGTTGCGCTACCCCCCATAAGAACACAGCTTAGCGTCTCACGAAAACAACCTGTAATCGGTCTCGCGCACAAGGTCGTATTGAGGCTTCACTCCCTGTGTCTAGGACGTATAGGGAGGTGTATATTTTCCACGCTTGGGTTGTTCGACACAGGCTTCATAGTTTGAAGAAGTGTAGAAGTGGCGAATTCCTGGGGAACCGTGGATTGATTGCCCCGACTGTTCAACTGCCGGCTTTTTTCGTTGGTCTTGCGTCCAATGTATTTATCCAATACCTTATCGACCGCACTTTTGCACTCCTGCCAAGTTGTTGACATGTAGATCATTGAGTTCCAGAAGCCTTGTAATGGAAGGACCAAAGCGGAGGCTAAGTTGAGGCCAAAGACCGGGTGACCTTTGCGAATGAACTGCTGGAGACGGTTGGCGGTGGAGGGAACCCAAATACAGACAAGGACAGCAAACATGAGTAAAGCAACCCTCAAGTAGCCCATTGCAGCTGTGTTGGCTTTGGCACCATTTTGAAGTCGGGCCGTCTTGTTATTGGTAATGGACGTTGTGCGAGAATGCACAGTCTGTACTTCCTTCGTACGACCAGTCGAAAACGCTATGGCTCGATATCCGCTTGATCTGTTGGGCGCGTTGATCATTGAGGTCGAGTGCAAAGGCTGTCGAGCATGGATGGGAGCGAAATCCATGGAGGATGATAAATGTTTTGTGCTTCCGAAGGAACTACGAGAACCAGTACGCGAGCTTCGTGGGGCGCCTTCCATATCCCAGCTACTCTGCGGTAGAGAAGATTCAACTTTCATCATAGTCTCAACTTTGATAGCTCCAAGATTCGTGGCAGTATGCAGGCTCGGTACGGTACCCCTAAAATCTTGATCAGCACCAAATTTCCTGGAGAAGGATTGAATTTCGAAGCCTTTTTGAAAGATCTTCCACCCAGTGACAATGTAGATAGCCAATGTGCAACAGATGGCGCCCCATACGGGAGCATAAAGGAAGGCGATTCGCATCCAATCAACTTCGCCCGATACCCAACACCAGAGCTAAACATATCAGTTTGATTTGACAGGGTTTCAAGGTGCACACTTACCACAGCGGGCCCAATAATCTTCTGACGGCCAAAATGATCCAAGAGGACATATGCCAAAGCCACAATTCCGGGGATTCCATATGAGCAGAGTAGGTACCACTTCTCAAGGTGGCGTAGTTGCGTCGTATTGTATCCTTGGAAGAACACCAGCTGCACATTGAGCGCCATACAGAAGACCAAGAAACTGTCCGCTGCTATGAACCTACCCAGATCAGTTCTAGATATCTCAAGAACCAACAAGAAGACGTACCACTGTATGAGGATGCCCTGGAATTCGCAGAGTGCGCTGAACGTGCTCGGTGGAGTAGGAAAACCCGAGGTGCCAATCATTGTACCGACATTGGCCATTGCGTTGCCGAAGGAGGCGTAAAAGACCAGGCGATTGATGGGTTTGCGGAAGTTGTGACACATCAAGAAAGTCGTAATGATGAATATCGATCCCAACATGGAAAGTATAGACATGATACGCTCCGACAGCTGGATTGCCATGGCCTGGCGCTCGCTGAACATAATTGTGTTTGAGCGGTGTTGTGATCTAGCGTGAATGCTTGAAATTTGAGGTAGGTACTCTACAGTGTGTGTAGTAGAAGGAAGGTGCGGCCTGCGCGTTGCACCCGCTTGGACCGCAAGCTCATTCGTTGTGTGGCGGCGGCAGAGGGCTCATATGGCGGGATAACGGGCAAAAGTCGTATGGCATCAATAACAATGGAGATTGTTCGTACGGTGGTTGTCGTGGAGTGGGATGTCGGCTCGCGGTAGAGAGCAATTGTAGGCGAGGAAGGTACGTCAACTCAAAAGGGAAAGAAGGATGCTGCCTTCGCAATGACTGAAAACGGCAGGCACGACTTGTTTCCCTCCTCGGCCAGGTCTTGGCAACTGATAGGTTGTGGTGCAGTCAGAAGTGAGCTTGAGGCTCAGTGAGATCGTCATCGCCCTCCCCGTCACATTCTAGGCTCCCAATTCCGCGCCGTGGTGATGAAGTCTTGACTCTTGAGGAGTGCGCTCGAAACGACTACAACTGGCAGTAAACGCGGTCCCTTTCCGTGATGGATACAGGGGGGAGACGAAGAAGGGATACTAATATGGCAAACGCAGTACCAGCATCATTCAAACGGGAGAATTAAACGACAAATACTAGACGGTCGATAGACGCGGTATAAACCCAGTTTCGGTTCCTGGCAGATGGTGAAAAGGGCAACACGAACTGCGATTGCTGGCACTTGAGGAGAAGGAAAATGGCTGGCAGATAGGGCGAGTAAAGAATACAGAGAATAGCCACCTTGGACTCTAGATAGTCCTAGCCGTGACCGTTAACAAAGATACATGTACCAGCACCAGGAAGATATACACGACATTTGACCACCACTCCACTGCACATACAACATACCATTCACTTATCTTCTGCCTCTCTCCCACACCTGCAGCAGGAGCATTCACTCTCCGCCCCAACTTCATCGCATCGAGAAACAACAAGCGACGAAGATGGACTTGAGATGTGCACGGCTTACGAACGGACAGCGTTTGTCGTCGATTTAAAAGCAGATAATGGGTGTCTTCCCCCACGATCAGTCATACACAGCTGGCGCACTCTCTACAGCCCAAAACATCTCGATCCCTTGCCTACGTTCGTACAAACGTACGCATCTGTCCAACGCTGCAGAACGACATGCACTCGCCAACGAGCAAGGGCGGATGTCGTGTACCAGGTAGTGTCCACCAAACAATTGAATACAGTACGAAGTTTGTAGGTGGGATCTATACATGTATGTAGGACTGACTGTGCGTTCATTCTTAGTATGTCTTACCTATTCTTATTATCCTTGCACATACATACAAGTAGATACAGCCCACCGCCGCGCTTGATAGACACTCAGCTGCCCCCCCCACCGTTCCCGCCCTCGCTACCAAACTTTCTAATCATTGCATACCACAAGATGACCCGCATGACGCACGTACCGTGCTCCGTACTCGCCCGCTCGACGATGATCCCCTCGTGGCATCCGTGTAGATGCGGGCTTGAACGGTTAGCTTCGTATAACTGCCTAAACTTAGTCCTTGCAACCATCCCGTTGTGATACGTCCTCGCCCCAAGTTTTCCCGTCGGAACACAACAAATGAAAGTCAGAAACCTTTCCCTAGCTAAAGTATTCTAGACACCAGTCATGTGATACCTTCAAGTAGCTATTGAATCGGACTCGTTAATTCCCACAAAAATGCAAAGGATCGAAATACTGGACGAGAAGAAGATCATATGCTGCTGCCTCGATAGCAATGCTCGCTAACCATGCACAATACAATTTACTATTTACACCCATGAAAATAGCCATACCGATTCCCATTTCTCTTCCCTTTCCACTCCCCATGACCTCACTTGCCGCAAATGTATTTTATATCATATATCACACCCTTCAAGGCTCTCTTTTCCTCGGAGCCGGTAATCTCGAAACTGAACTGCGATATCTTCTGTCCTTTGGCGGCGGCGATGAGCTTTGTCCTCTTTTATATGGAGGTGGCGAACGAGAGTCCGAGGTACGGCGACGTCGCGGAGGAGGCGAGCGAGAATCAGAAATCTGACGATGACGTGGAGGGGGAGACCTTGATGAAGAAAGGCTATTAGAGCCGCGACGGCGTCGGGGAGCCGGGGGAGGTGATCGAGAAGGGCTCGTTGGATAGCGACGGTCCTTACGGACAGGCGACCGTGATCTTGAGGAAGACACGCTACGGGCACGGCCTTTACCGCGGACCGGTGATCGAGAGCGGCTAGAGGAGTACTGGCGTTTGCGCGGGGCTGAAGACCTTGATCGTGAGCGTGAACGAGACCGTGAGTCTGAATATGATGAAGCGCTACGGTCTCGACGACGCCCTCGCCCAGGAGCAGGCGACCGGCTGCGAGAGTAAGAACGACCCCTTGAGCTTGAAGAATCCCGTCTATGATGGCGGGTAGGCGTCCTTGAACGCGAGCGAGAGCGAGAGCGGGAAGAGTACGAAGAGTAGGACGAAACGCTCCTAGAATCCGAATCACTTTCAGGTTCTGGTAGGGCCACGGGCTTCGGAGGATTGTTCTTGAGAAACTCGCGCATATCTTCAGTGAGAATACCCATTCCGATCGCAGTGAAGAAATTGATCGAGAAGCGGGTATTGACCTGGTCGTCCATAGGAAATATACCAGTGAGGCTGTCTTGGATCATGGGGTCCTTCATCCGTTCGACTACCGACTTTTGGCCCATAGCTGCCATGAGCTCCTCGAAAAGAATCTTAATGAAGATACGGGAGCTGGACGTCGTATCCTCTTCGTTCAACTTAATGGCGGAGAAAACGTGCCAGCCAATTGCATCCGTGGACAGAAGATGTGCGAAAAATTGGGCGATGATTCGGAGCCGATTCGTCTCCACGCGATGAATGGTCTCATAGTAGTTGATGAAGCCTTCCTCAAACAGGTCTGTCCACATACGGTTCAGCTTGCAGAAACGCTCTCCAATCATGCCATAGAATTTCTCGTATGTGCGTTCCTGGCTGGCACACTCCACAATCATGGATGTAAGCTCCTTCTCTTGTCCGTGAGGCAGATTGATGCGCATGAGCTTGTGACAACATTCCTCGAATCCACCACTGCTCTTGATTGTAAGATAGATCGTACGGCGCAAGCTAACGAGATCCGCATTCGTCTGATCTTTGATGTCCATAGCCTTGACCTCCTCCTCCTCCTCGTCAGACGAAGCGTCTGTATATTCTGCATCACTTTCTTCTTCCTCACCCAAAATCTCTTTCTTCAATTTTTGATACTGCGCCTCGTTTTCCTCATATTCTGGGTCAAACTTGAAAATGTTCAGCCCATCCTCCACCTTTATATCGGAATCCAACTCGTATCGATGAGTATGTTGATCCTCTTCCTCTACTAAATCCAAGTCCTCCCTGACTGCTAGGTTATCTTTGTACTTGTCTTTGCGGACCTGGAACAAGACTTCGATCATATATTGCGTACGCTTGTCAATATCGGCTTCATGGAGGATATTCCGGAACTGATCGAAAATGAGGTTCGCGATTGCGGGATTCAGGTCCTCCAAGAAGTGTCCCGCCTCTTTCATAATACCGACGGCGATCTCCACGCTATCATCCGTAGGCTTGTTCAGTAAATGCATCAGGATTTCGGCAATCAACATCTCGTGTACCACTTGTGTGTTCACCAAATGCGACAGAAATGTCGAACTAGCCACTGCAACAGCCTTATCGTTTCTTTTGAAAGATTTCTTGTACTGTATAATCAACCTCCGCACAAGCAGATCACCCACCTGCGGTAGCTTTGTATTGACAATCGCTACCATTGCCGCGTAGATGGGGGTAAAGGGCAAGCTTGAAGCCTGCGCTTTCATGATAGACCTGCAGAACAGACCACGACCGCGTACCAGGTTCTCTGAGAACAACTCCGGAACGATTTGCTTGATATTCGCAACGTTGCACTTGTTGATCATGCCCTGGATCGACTTCTTGAGCGCCTCCCAAGCCATGCGCTGAAACTCCGGCGTCTTCCTATCCGTAATCGCTGCCTGCATGGCGCGCAGTCGCGCAGGTGGAATATATGCGCCTCCAGCCCGAGTTTTCGAGTCGTCCACGGGAAGTTTGCGCGTGGCGCTGAAGGCACTCTGGAAGAGTTTTAGACGAGAATCGTCCTCAGAAACCTCCCCTTGCGGTCGCTGGTGCTCGCCTCCGCCCTCATTGTACCGTCGCCCGTTCTCGCGTCGTCGGTCGTCGCGGTGTTCGTCGTGGTGCTCGCGGCGCGAACGTTTGGATGGACCGGAAGTCTCGTGCGGTGGCGACCGTTCGCGTTTCCGTGGAGGGTCTGGGAGCTCAGGTTCCGGTGAGGGAATCCTCACAGCGGAAGCAACCTCCATCATCGCCTAATCCCCGTCGGAATCACCAAAAGGTTTGGTGTAAAGCGTATCCACACTTTGGACACCACGCCGTACAGTCCTTCCCAATCGACAAGTCGGATTTAACCTCGTGCCTCGTCCGTGATCAGGTGACCGCGGGAATCGACCGATAGACGCGTAGGCGATGGGTATCCGAGAGGTTAGGTTGATGTCAGTCACGCGTTGGGATGGAGTGGAGAAACTTTAGATAGACAAACAAGAAGCTGCAGGCAGAGCTCGGCACGGGTGAACGATTACCCGAGGCTGGGCCGGCGCGAACACCTTGCAGTTCGAGAAGCATAGGGTGAGAGAAGTCCGTACGTCGCCCTTCACTCGCTCAAACGCCTCTCCACGATATATTTCAAAATGGTATATTTCCAACTATAATGCATGTTGTTGTAGCGGTGGAGCAAAATACTAATAATATGCTATAGCTCGACCGTTTGGTAGGCTTCAGTATGCTCCTCGCAGCAACCGCCGTCTTCGTCTACTATACTGTATGGACTTTGTTCATGGTACTTGGCTCCCTTCTCTTTCCCATTCTTTTTCCGTTGTCTAGAGAAACATTCTAAAAGAAGAATTCAGCCGTTTGTCGACGAGGACCATATCCTGCACTCCTTTTTCCTCCCCCGCGTCTGGGCTATCCGCATCCCTGTGATCCTGATTATCCTCTTTGGTACTATCGTCGGCAGTTTCCTATCTACTGTCATGATACGGAGCAACCGCAAGAAGGCGCTCAAGGCAAAGCAGAAGAAGGCTACCTGAGGAAGTTGAAGGACAGGGTAATGTTCATGAAGCAGGGTGCGGATGCGATTCGAGGACAATGCATTGGGAGGCGCACGGCATCTTACGTTATGGAAGGGATTGCGGATGTGATCGATGAGGGCAGTCAAGCTTGGAACTATGAAGATATGGGCAATACACTGTGATTCGTTGTTGATTGAGCTGCACGTGGAAAACTGTCTTATATAAGAGATATATGGATGCACTGCGCGACTTGACGATAGGTTTAATGTACTTCATCTTGAAGGCATGTCTTGATTTTCGCCAGAGAATCGCACCATACTTGGGTTCCACATCACATAATAGTGCAATCTTCACTGTTGAGTAAAACAGTCGCTCCGCCATCCCCATCTCCATGTCCATCATCGTCCCCCATTCCCATTGCCTGGCGATGCGCATGAGCACGCTGGGAAAGTTGAGCCAACAATGCCCTCGTGATAAAAGCCTCCTCGTCACCTCCCCTCCTATTCATATCATTCGCCGAGGTAATCTCATAAGCCATGTGCATCGCCTTCCTACTGCTCAAGCCATTCCCTTCAACCTCATCATCTTCGTCTTCACTCAATGTAGGATCACGAGCAGGAAGAGCAGGCTCTGCTGATTGTTGACGTCGGCGCCTACGGAAGAGGTGAACGCTGGAAAGGCCAGGATCAGTAGAGTGAACGCCGACACCTTTTCGTGCTTTTCGCTGTTCATTTGCATCTGGGGAGAAGATTTTGATCGTGCTGTCGATACCACTGACTGCCATGATGGGCTCATAGGGGTGGCCTTGAACAACGTTGACGATTTCTCCATCGCCTTCCAAAATGTTGACAAGGTCACCGGTCTTCTTGTCCCAGATGAAAACGTGGCCGCAGTCGCTACCGCTCACCACATATTCGTCTTGTTGTCCGAAGTAATTAACATCCTTGACGGTACGAATATTGCAGTGTCCGCGATATACGCGGCTGTGCGGTACACATGGAACTTCCGACTCCACACGTTCGCGCAGATAGTTGCGATCAAAGTCGGATCGCCAAAGAATACGCCCGCTACGGGTTCGAGAAAGACCATCATCATCTACATCCTCGTCGGAATCTTCGTCATCGACAGGATCAAAGGCATAAATGTCGCCATCAGACTCTTCGCCCTCGTCGTATTCATGATCGTCATCTTGGTCCGTGTCCAGGTCAGGATTCAAGATTGGCGACTCACTACTCACTCGTTCAGTAGCCATATGGGAACTTGAAGCACCCGTTGATTGTGTCGACGTTTGTCTGCCCAATATAGCGTTGACACGGGCCTCGTAATCCAGGGCGTCATTGTCCTCAAGCACATCAATATCTTGCTGACGATGTCGGTGCTCTGCCTCTTCAGCTTGAATACTAGCATCTGCAATTCCGCTCCCACCATACGCGCGATCAACAGTAGAGAACCGAATACCTCTGGACGCATTGAGCAGGACGCCTCGGCCAATCTTGAAAGCCCACTGTTGAATAGCAGCTCCTCGATCCTGCATCTCATGCTCCTCATCATGGTTTTCTGCGGTGGTATCCTCGCTGGCCAAGTCTGTAAAAGGATTCTTTAAGACCACTGAGAAGGCGAGCACGGCAGCCTTTTCGGAATGAAACAAGATCCTGGTATCATCGGTTTCGAACCTGTTCGCGTCGACATCAACGATTGGACTATCGCTCGCAAGCTGGAGGAGGTATGGAATGAGAAAGTCATCAATTGCGTCGATGTCTGCGTTCAGGGGTATTGGAAGGCGAGCGCTGTCACTGCGGCCAGAGAAGCCTTCGACCAAGGCGCCCAGGCCGCTGTCTAGCCACAGCAAAATAGCTTTCAAGAAATCGTATCCAAATTGTTCGTTGCGTGATAACGATCTCTCGCTAGGTGCAGGGTGAATTGAAGCGAAATACTTCGAAATAGTGACAGCGGCGTTACCACCTGTCCGCAACTGTCCACCTAACACGCGAGCAAGGGTACCGGCAGCCTGTACAAACCTACGGGACGAAGCTCGGCTGTCGCGGAGCTTGTTCTGTAGAGTAACATCGACCGGTGTCGGATCTACAGGATAACGCCATGATCTTGATATCTCATCCATGTCCGGTAATATCGATGCAGCGTGGCCGATCATCGAAGTGAATTGTGTTTTATAAGTAGACAGGTTTCCAGCACCCTCTATCGAACTTGAATCCACGAGATGAAATATCTTTTGAAGCCGGACAGCAAACTTGGCGATGCGATAGTGGTCGGTGTTTTGGACGATCTCGGCTTCTTCGGGTGAGATTGGACTTTGAGGAGCTTGAATCATAATCTCTTCGCTTTGTCCATTGCCGTAGTTCACTCGCAAGGCCAGACCCTCATCCACGCTTCTTGTACGCTGTCGAGAAGCCCGATCTGCATCTTCTCGAGGTACGTTACTAGATCGTGGGCGCTTTCGCTTTCGATTTCCATCTCTGACCCTACGACGTGAAGATGATTCTCCTGTTGTTTTAGCCTCCACGTATTCTTCCGACGCATCCGGAGACCTCAAGATGTCAAAGCTGTAGATGTGATCACCTGACCAACTGACGACGAGCTCGTTTGGATTGGCATCGCTTATCTTGCATGCGGTAATATGGCCGTTATCCACCCGTCGCATTCGCTGTTTACCATTCTTGGCAAATTTCTTTACGCACTGAGTTGCCTTGCCAAAGGCCCCTTCATCGGCCTCGTTCCAATTACTGGGACTCGCGAGTTTGGCACCTCGCTCGTTCAGCTTATCTCGTCCAAGCATACGTCGATCATGGAGGAAGCAATGCAAATGCGCACCTCCTAACGCAATATAATGTGGCTGTGAAGGAGAGCATGAGACTGTGGTCAGATCCAGATTATATTTCGAATATGAAATTAAGGGTGCAGGGGCGTTGTCGGAGGCCCCGCCATCCATGGAGCTCCTCGATGGATACGCTTCGGGGGGCTGTCGCATATCCCATTGCCGTACATCTCCATCTTCGGAGCAAGTAAGGAAGAAAAATGGGTCTAACCGTCGGCGTACAGAGTCAGTGCGTATCTCACATGTATTTTGTATTTCAACACTTACTATCCTCAGTCACAATCCTCTTCACTGTATCGGTATGGCATCGGAATGCTTTCGCATTCGTGTCCCCTTCGGTCAAGGTCACACCGTCTGGTATGCCGTGAATGCCCACACGATGCCTAGGGGCCCTCTCCCTCTTGTAAGATGATCCATATAATGCAGAATGGCCCGAATGCTCAATGTCAAAGATGCGAACGTCGTCGGTCGCAGAGACTATGATGCGGTCGCCGGAGTAGGGCATAAACTTGACGGAGAAGATGTTGGTGGTGTGTCCAGTTACAATAGAGGTCGTGAGGTTAAACTGTGACGTCGAGGATTCAGGGTGGTATGAGTGGATGTGGATGAGGTGTTCATCCTCGCCTGAGGCTAATAGACGGCCGGATTTTGACCAACTGCGGATAATTAGGAAAGAGCTTCAGTCCAGGTTCGAAGATGTGTACGCACGAAAGAGCATTAACACAGCGAAGATGGCCCTCCAGCTCATTCACTATATCCAGATCCTGCACCCACTTCCTATCGCCGTAGATGCCGGCAATGCCAGCATATCGCCTCCGGTCCGCGCCAACCTCCCGCCTTAGTAGGCGATCATAGACGGTATGCCTCATGCTGTCTCTCTGGGTTTCTGGAGTATCGAAGCGGGGCGTGATGTCCCGGGTGGTGCTGGCAGCCGGAGAAGCACTCGAAGTGAGGCAAACGAGCACGACAGCTACCCAGGTCCTCCGGGGTGCGAAGTGAAGGGTAGGGAAGGCGGCGATTGATCGATCAACTGATCAACCGATCAATCTGGTGGTACACGTTCTTGAAATGGAGTCCAGGTTAAGATGTGGAGACGTGCACGCATTTCGGAGTCCTGTACGTGGCGCCTTCTCGTGGGCGGTGACTGTCTTTGAACATGACGAAGTTGTGTTGCGGCATGGAACTTTGTCCCACCTGTGGACGAGTGGCGCTAGCTAGTGTCAGCCTACTCTCGATATGGCTTAGGGCACCTATTACTCATCAATATCAGCATCATCTAAACATCCATCACCCGGAGTAATTACGGATAACCATGTTCCTTTTGGAAACGCGCAGAAGACCAAACCTCAAATTATAATTTACGTTGACAAATATAAGTCACAGAACAAAATCAACAACGCTACCAAATCACGCACACATGTTTCTCATACATTTGCGCTCATTTCCAAGATACCACTATTTTTCAAGCAGCCCTTCTCTCCCCCCCACTAATCAAGTAAACATTCGCCCTAACTTCCAACAGTGGATCTCCACTATTCTCAATCCCCTCCACCCTGGGAACCGGGTCAAATATGATCTTGCTCTCCTCCGTCAAGCTCTCCTCCCGACCCAAAGCCCCTTCCACTCTGACCTCACCTAATTCCACAAGCTCCCTATCTTCGGGCCAAAGCACAGTCGCATTATCCACAACATCTCCCTCCGCAGCAATCTGCGCAACAAGCTTATACGCGAAAGGCCCCAAAGAAAGACGCATAACAAGCTCGTCATAGAGGTAGGTCGGCGACTTCGAGGACAGCTCCTCAGGCGAGATGGTGTGGATCCCAGTTGTAGGAACCACTCGGTACCTCACAAACGTCACTTTTCCCTCCGCATTCATGAATCGAAAAGCATTCACGCCCCAGAATCTCTCAGTGGCGAAACTCTCGGGACTCCGCCGGTCTTCGCTCAAGAACCTCTGCGTCTCAGGATGCTTCTCCACAAATTCGCCTACCGCTTTCCCCCCATCACTGCTCGCGGCGCCCGCAGATCTCAGAAATTCGAGGAACTCTTCGCCGGTGGCGACAGGGAAGAGCGGTGTCGAGTGAGTGATGATGTCGGTGTGTTGGCGTTTTCCGTCCGCAGAGTCAGGCAGGTGGAAGCGAATGGCTAGGCCGCGCGGATTGGCGTTCGCATCTGTATCAGGGATCGTAGGGTGCCCGGTGGAAGAGGAGAAGCGGAGGGTCAAGCGTGTGGATGGCTGGTTGAAATTAGGGGCGGTTGTAAGGGAGGCGGCTGCGGGTATTGGAGTGAATGTTCCCGTCAGAAGCTGTCCCTTTGCGTGAGCTATAATTCAGAGCATCAGAACATGTTCGATTGCGAAGCGGCACTGGAGAAAACGAAAAGAAGGCAATATACCGGGTCTAAAGCTCTTCGGTGTATCCTTGCCAGCGGCAGCGCGAAGCACAGAAACGAGAGCGGCGCTCGTTTCCACTATTCTAGTGTCTTGAGAAAGAGGCATCCTATGTGTACACTCACGTCTGATTCGCTCTTGAAGAAACACACTGCAACGTATTTATTATCCAAAGAGAAGCTGATATCAATATCAGGTACATCACCAAACCATACCATCATCCATTCATCGCACTTATATACTCCGTACCCCCCCTCACAACTAAGTCCAATCCAAACCCTCATTCCACCACCTCTGCATAACCCATTACCACCACCCACACAGACGAAGACCCAACCCTCCTACTCCATCGCGGCATCGTACAGCCATGTATACACTAGTCTAATCCCCCCTCTCCGATAGGCCCAACACCATTCTGACACCAGCTTACGAATACTCACGCACCATACATGTCGTTATAAAGATGCTACAGGAATTCTGGGCGCGCTTACCAAGCACGACAGGGTTCATAGAGTCGTATATGTGTAAAGGGTTGTTCTAAGAAGTGATTTGGATAACAGATTGTACGGTCGATCTATACTCTGCTAGGCTTTGCGTATCAATCTCAAGGTGATAACTCTCGTTGTTGCTGCTGAAGTACCCGACGGGCGCGACGGGAAAGAGCGCTATCTAGTACTATCTCCGATGGTTCATAAATGTGATCGATCGGTACAAAGGTAGGTACCTAATAGGTATGAGTAACCTTGATTAGGCAAGCAATCTGGCAGATGTTGAGAAGCACGACAGAAGGTAAATGTAGACGAAATTTGAAAGCCTCGTTAGCTTTGCAGGCATTTGTCGCGCCGGACTTGCTACAATAAACTATGGAACTAAGAAATAGCAGAGAGTCTCGAAAAGACACCCCTGCTAATGATGGCAGACTCCTAATGTGATATTGAAGATAAAAGTCACCAACCAATCCAAGTGACGCCAAAGCACCATGTATGATATTGCCCATTCGTACCGTGATATTCTCTCCCGAAGAACAAGGAGGGTCGGGACATGCATCAGCGACCTAGTTTTATGGATGGCAAGAGGGATTGTCGTCCGGACCCTCGGCTTCGCCTTGATAAGAATGACTGGACAAATAGTAACTAGGATATTGATAGTCGGCTGGGCTGTGACCGGTACCGACAACATCTTCGTCGACAGATAGCTGCGTCATGGCGGCAGCAATGGGGCCAGGCATAAAACACTCTACATTATTCATCAGCCAACTGGAAGTGCTCTATAGCATAATGCAACGCTGATCTCAGTAGGCACCTTGAGGGACCTGGTATCCCATCTGAGCCTGCTGAGCCTGAGCCTGCTGAGCCTGAGCCTGGGCATTAGCCATGGCTTGTGCCTGTTGTTGTTGGCGTGCTGGAAGGTCATTGAACCAAGGATGCGTCAAGGCGGCGGAGGCAGAAACGCGCATCTCAGGACGAAGCTGAAGCATACTATTGAGAAGATTCAAGCCGACCTGGTCGACTTGGGGCAGGATCAGCCTGAGGTCCTGGGTGGCGAAGACCGGAAAGTTGGCCTTGTACTCGGGAAGCTGCGAGATACCTGGCCATGATCTCTCGGAAGGTGTGCCCATGAGCCGGAAGATCTTCTGCAGCTGATCCTCGTTCGTTGTGCCAGGGAAAAGCGGCCGTCCCGTGTACATCTCGGCCATGATACAGCCCGCGGACCAAATGTCGATGCTCGTATTGTATGTCCTGCTGCCCAGTAGAACGTCGGGAGCACGATACCATAGCGTCACGACCTCGTTAGAGAAGGTGTTGACGGGAATCCCAACAGCTCGCGCCAAGCCAAAGTCGGCCAGCTTGAGCTGTCCGCGGGTGTTGATGAGCAGGTTCTGGGGCTTCAGGTCGCGGTGCAGGACGCGGTTGTCGTGGCAGAAAGCGATGCCCCGGAGAAGCTGGTACATGAAGGACTTGATGGTCGGCGGGTCCAGGGCACCACGGTCACCGCGCGAATCCATGTACCGCTTCAGATCTTTGTCCATGAACTCGAATACAAGCATGAGCTTGTTCTCGGTGTGGATGACATCGTGGAGGAGCACAATGTTCTCGTGTTTCAATTCCTTCATAAGGGATATCTCACGGATGGCGGTGGACGGCGTGCCTTCCTCGGCGTCAAGGTGGATCTCCTTGAGCGCGACGAGCTCGCCCGTCTGGCGATTGCGGCCCTTGAACACCTGCGTCGGTTAGCCTCGCCGTTCGGCCATGGGCGCGAGTGTGACATACGGTGGCATACGTGCCCTCACCCAGCTTCTCCAGCTGCTGGAAGGAGCTGGGGTGCCTGCGGTTGTCCATGGCGGGTGCTGCGGGGGTAGAGGCGAGAGTCAGGTTCGTTGTCGCTGTCGTCGCTGTCGCTGTCGCTGCGGGCACAGTCTGGCCTCCGCCGAGGTTGCGGACGCTGATGGACGAGTCGGTGCGGTTCGCGACCGAAAGGGTGCCTGCGTGCGTCGGCTTGAGCTTGCCGGGCGGCGGGCGTGACGTGTATTTGGGGTCCCAGAGGATGTCGCTGGCGGTAGTGAGCGACTTTGCGATGCGTAGTTGCGGTGGCGTGCTTGTGCGCGAAGTCGTGGGGGTCTTTGGTTCGGCCGTGTTGGTTGTGGTCTCCGGGAGACCTGAGGCTCTTTATACACTGAGATTACTTTTTCCGCAGATCTGCCTCTACACAGTATAGACGAGTATGCCGGCGCCGCCTTTAGGATGGTCGATCTATGAGTCTTGTAAGTGGGCTGGTGTGGCGAAGCAGCAGCCCTAGCCGGCGCCTACCATGCCGCTGTCTGTGGCCAATTGCGTCCCGTAATTCACCATGGAAGGGTCGCGGAGATGGATAGATGAGAGATCATTTGCTTCGTGTTTCTGGTAGCCGCCCGTCTGTACCACTAAGTCGTTGACTCCCATGAACGATATATCTACTCCGTACGCTGGAGTGGATTCGACATCTGCTACAAAGAACATGCTATTTCCCCACGTGCGGTCACTGTGAAGAAACCCCTTCATTCGGCATTACATTCAGCTATACGGAGTACCAAGTAGATATGATAGCATTGGCAGCCAGAGTACGAAAGCAGCACGTTTCAAATTTCAATCAAAGCTTCGTTTCCTGCACCGATCTAGGGATCCCAATCGCCTCGAGAATCGAATCTAGCCGCTGTGGCTGCCTTCTTAGCGTATCCCATTCCTCCTCATATTTGACCATCAAAGTACCCCCTAGTGCTGTACCGTTGAGTTGGACATAGCCAATGTCGGTGCCATCCTCACGACACAACATGTGTCCTTCACTCCGTCGAGGTAAGATGGCTATGCCGGTAATAGTCATAGCCAGGTTGTAACTTATGGGAAGATCGCCGTCTGTGGTGGAGTGAAGACTTAATCGGTCCGGATGGGACGCCATGAAGTCGTCTGTAGCTTTCTTCGCCAGTTGATAGAGACGGATATATGTTTGCAGTAGCTCTGGGCCGGACGGCTCAATATCAAACTTGTGGGCAAAGTAAGAGAATGGCAGTGCCACACGTTCAAGAGTCTCTTCCCCGGTCAGCAACGTATCGATAAGCAGATCCCAGTCTGCCGACTTCACTCCAGTGTGCATATCATCGACAGGCATCAATTGTAGATGTCTGTGCGGCTGGCTAGCTCCACTATGTGGTCCCGAGTTGAAGAAGGCGAATAAATGCTTCTGCGAGCTGGTCTCCCATGCTTTCAGACAAGCATACGTTACCGCTAAATCGTCTTCCTCCAACAGGTACGTCTGAGGCTTGTCTTGTTTTGTCGCTACAATGAAATGGTTCGGTATGATCGGATACTTATTCAGCACTAGAAAGTGGCTCGGGCTAGCAGCAGGCACGTCGGCAATGAAGAGATCAGGCTCAGGATTCGCGAATACGTCGATCTTTGACTTTGGCGTCTTGTCTTTGAGGGGCTGAGACTTCTTCGCAAGAGATGGACAGTATCGGAGTTGGAACTATTCCAAATGTTGGTTGAGAAAAGCGCTCATGCTGATGGAAAGTAACGCACTGGAATGCCCGTTGATGTGCGAATGATGGCCAGCTCAGTCGCTGAGAAGACGACAGCTTGCGAGGCTTTCGCCGCCTTGTATTTAGCCTCAAGCAGCCTCGGAAGGGCTTCAGAGAGACCGAGCAGCATGGTCAATTGATTTATCAACCAAGGAGGAGTGTTGGAGTGGAGGCGGCTGTCTCCGAGCCCGGCACGGCACGAACTTCGAAGAGATAGATGGGCACAGACCACTCTACGGCTAGGTAGACGTCACAATTCCGAGACGACACCACGACGCCTTCGCCGCCATCACTCTTTCACCACATTCCATCCCGTATTGGCGACAGCCTCAACGCAACGAAAAAGACGGTTCAGAGATATCTTTGTGTAGGCTACAACCCACGACTAGACAAAACAGTGATTATTGAATTTCTCGCCACCTTGGACAGGCTCCTTGTAATCAGGCGACATCACCAAAAGGAAGATTCAATACCATCATATACCAAAGTCCCATATTTTGAATGACAGCGAGCCGATTGAATAGCTCCAGCAGGCCCCGTACCCCAAATTCGTTGTGATTGGGGGCCGAAGAATGTCAAACCATCAACATGACCAAATGCACCACCTTCCCAAAGATCACATGCAATACAGAACGCCAAAAGATCCATCAAACACCGCCATGCACCGCTATCCAAGCTCTTGTGCTTTGCAGCAGGCCAGCCTTAGTGTATCAAAGCAACCCGAAGGCGAACCCAAGTGTTCCCACCCAAATCGTACTGTACATGCCGGCCCAGACGGTTGGTTGCAAGAGGGAAATAAAAGGAAAGCTCTAGCCGTGTCTAAGGAGAAAGAGAAGAAAAAATTCCGGCCTTGTCTATGGAGAAAGAAAAGGTCTTGGGAGAAGGCAACCTCGTGCTCTGTCGTTCGTAACGAGTTCGTTAATAGAGCAATTGGGTGTGCTCCTCCAGGTGCTTGAACCATTGGGTGCGTTCCTCCAGTTTCTTGAACCAGTGGGTTTGCTGCTCTAGTTGCTTGATCTCTTCGGCGTGCTTCTCCAGTTGCTGGAGCTTGGCCGTCTGGATACCTTCCCACTTCTTCTTGCACGTTGCATTGCCGAACGTATATGAGCCGCCCTTAGTCTTGATATAGGCCGACGTCTTCTTCCAGGATATCTTTCCAATGCACTGGCCACGGGTCAGGGTGGGGAAAAGGGTTTTGAACGAATCGAGCTGCTGCGTCACGTTTTCCTCTAGTAGACGAACCTTCGCTGGTCAGCATACGAACCTTCAGAGAAGCCAAAGACACTTACATCCTCCTGCGTCCACACTGGCTTGCGTACACGCTGATCCTTCCTCTTGGTCAGGGCTCTATACCGACCCCGCAGCGTCGACTCCGCCGCAGTGGTATTCATCTTCCTACGGATATCCTTGTATGTCAACCCTTGTTGCTTGTACATCATCAATGCATCATCGTCTTGCTTGCGCTTGGACTGCACATCTACCCCACCCGGTGTAGGAATTGGAGTCGGAGGCGCGTTGTCATCTTGCGGCACGTTGTTCGGGCGCGTCCCAGTCGCGGGTACCAAAGCGCGATGCGAAGAGTTAGCTTGAGACGTTCCTACATACTGCCGACCTGCACTGCTGTTGCTCTGCTGATGAAAAGCTGCTGCTGAGGTCCAATTGGGGTATGGCGGCATCATAGACGACGCAGCGACGTCGTGGGAACCATTCCACTCTGTATCATTGACTGGTCCGCTTGTGTTGTGCGGGTTTCCCCAATCGGCAGGATATGTCAACGGTATGCAGCTGGCCATCATGGGCGATGTCATGTTCATATACGCAGGATTTGGTCCGACGTTTCCACCGGTCATCGATGCAGCTGGCTGGTGTCGATAGGATTGATGGCTCAGTCCGTTCGGTGAGCCTGTGCTTCCCAGGGACGGTTTGACGTCCTCTGGTGAACGCGGTGCAGGCTGTGCCCATGTGCTGTTTGACAAAAAATGGCTATACTCTTCCAGTGAAAGCGTCTCTTGCTTGGACACATCATTTTGCTGGCTTCTAGGGGACGCGACAGAGGAATTGGTGCTTAAACTTGACTGACGAAGAAAACCAGATTGAGTTGGCAACGGCCACGTACCCAGGTCAGAGTTGACGTTGCACTTGAAGCCACCCTGTTGGATTGGGGTCGATGTGTAGGCTAGGTGTTTGTTCTGATCCATTGCGTAGTTCGAGCGGCGAACCATCAGCTTTCTCAGCAGCTCCCTGTTCCATGGTCCTTGTTGATCTAATTCACGTCCATTGCGCGGCGGTAGTACAGATGTTGCATTGTGACGAAGAGACGGGACCGCCGAGTTAGGGAGATGCGGCTGTAGCCCCAAGGGCATCGCATGCTGCATTGGGAAGCCATGCGGCAAGGGGACGTCGTCAAGCCAAGAATTATCCTTCTCTCGATTAACCTGCGCTCATTTCGCTCTTTGACGTATTACTTACGAAGGCTTCGTGCGCCATTGCTTGGTCGTTCACGAAGACGAGCGCCGGTGGGAAGAGTGTGAGTGCTTGATAGCCTCGCGATACCAGCGTTGTCTTGAAAATGATGGAAGCAGTGTTCGTTGTACTTGTCGCAACTGTGACAGTCAAAGGGTTGGAGTCGGGGTGTTCCCACAGCGACTGGTTTTATATGTCTCGCAAACGAAACTAGTTGCAGCCTGACGGTCTCAGCAGTTAATCCGGGCCGCAGCTTTTCGATTCACGGTCAACGGGTGAATGGGAAAGACAATAGCGGGGGGGCTGGCAGAGCAGTCAAGGCTAGTCACGGGTGACGCCTAATTACTGGTCAAGTGAAGTCCACGGCCGCTTCACGTCACTAAGCGGTAAGAGAGCGGCTCCTAGAGTGAGCTGCGTTTGAACAGGGCGAGCTCGGAGCAATCTTGTGGGGGTGACCTTAACACTGCCACCGGAGAGAACGGTCAATAAGATGGGTATTTGCAAGTCCAAGGTGAGGGCTTGTATCCACTATCTATACTGGTCACTACAGACGCACTACAGTTTTACATCATCAGTAAGCTAAGCTAACTGTCGAAAGTCTGTAATAAGGCCTACCTGTATGCCACGAGGCGAGCCCGCAAGATTAGGACGGTCGGTCAGAGCAGCACGCATCAGATCGTATTAGCAGTACACAAACACGCTAACAAGACCGTTAGCAATGCCCAGCTCGCGACTGCAGCAAAGCACTTACGGCGGGAGGAAGGCAATGTATGTTTACAAGGAACGTGAAGCTGAGCGGGGAATAGAGCCAAAGGTAGATTCGTGGAAGATGGCCGAAGTCATTCATGTCAAAATCCGAAATACATGAGGGGAGTTGCGCGATCAGCGCTTCAAATGCTTCAGGTTCATATCTATGGCGCTAGCGTGGAGTAGTAAACTGTGGCTTCTTTTTCAATTTTAAGTTGCTCTCCGTCCCTCATCTGCGCTGCAACGGGAGGTCGGAAGCAGGGATATTGGCATATCCATCGTTGCCATTACAGTCAACTCTGGAACCGACACGGGGGGAAGAGCGGCCGCCCGTATGAGCGCTCTCCTCTCCCCATTGAACCCGATAACTTACGCAGATCTCCCTTCGAGGATACCAGCGAGCCCAAAGATAAAGGATAAAACTTGAATTGATCGTTTTCCAAGGACAAAGTGGGCCGTTCTTCATCTTTCTGATAACGGAAACATCCAAGCACATTCAACGTGGCAGGCACTGAAAGCCATCCTCATGCTCAGCCATCCCTTCCACTGGCCTGGTACATTCTCAAACGAGCTACGCTGATTTCTAAAGAGAAGGTACTCTATGCACCCTGGGCCACGTAAAAGCCTACGCTGAACGAGATAGTGATTGTTCGTTCTAGTGCTAGTCGAGCTGGCTCTTTGGATACGAGAAGTGCTTGTTTGGCTGACGTGCAGCACGCCAACACGGACACCCGCATGTTCTGAACGGCAAACCCCCTTGGCAAGGTGATTTGAGCTGTAAGGACAAAAGGAGGTTTATGAGTGGAAGAAGTGCTAGGCTTAGTTGTCTACACGGTCTTTGTGGGTGGATGTAGGATGCGAGGTATCGGGGCCCCTAAGCTTGATGTAGGTACACGTGTTGCGACGTTCATCATTAGAAGCTAATTTATAAGAGCAGGTTTCCTCTACGTCAACAACATCATAGGTCAATCTTACTGCTGTCGTAAAACCGCGATGGACGCGGGGAACTTAGTCTTGAGCTTCTCTAATAAGCGCTTTTTTTGCGTAACTGTTTCACCCGAACCACAACATCGAAAGCATTTCCTACCCCAACATCAAATACAGGGCCCTTGAGTCAGCCTCATCAATATCGAAATTCTGCAGCTGTCATCTGTGTCGGACCCTCGCGCTATCTCTATCAACGACCGAAACATACCTAGAAGCAAGCCCGCTAAGCTTGACCCGAGGGAGGGGCATAAGCCGGCGATGTGTAACACTATGAATATACTGTCCATATTACAATCCTTTTATATGTGACAATTTCGATTAGACGGCCTCAACGGCTCGCTTGCGCAGGACGTAGGCATGGACGCAACTTCCCGTGCCTTAGAAGTGGGGATTGCTCAAGTTGAGCGGGAGATGTTTCGTCGATGGTGGAACAGAGAATGGAGTAACGATGGATCGAAGATGGACATAGAATACGCGTACAGAGGGAGGATAAGAGATTACAACAGGCGTCAATGACCCGAAAGCAAGAGACGAGAATAGCACACGTTGAAATAAATAGGTTGGTCTTTAAAACTCGCTTATACGCGTAGGCTGTGCCGTAGCAATCCTATCTCCCAAGAAGATATCATGCCTCCTCCGTGACGTTGGGAGCATTTTCTCACTCGCCGACACACTGCTGCCCTACAAGCAAGGTACTCGTACCGCATGCGCATGCATATACACAGCTCGCAGCAACCCCTGCTCAGATCTTTGCCTTCGTCGTTGCGGGAAGTAGCTCTATATCCTTCCACGGCAACCCCAGAAACTCCCACATGTAATGAAACCTGCAAATACCCGCTGTTAGCCTGACTCTGGTTTCTTGTATGCAGCGTGCCGATACAGCCGTTTCATAGTTCGCAGCCAGGTTCGCAGTGACTTGTGTTTGCAGAAGCAGGTGCTCAAATGAATCCGGCCTTGTAAGTAGGGATATTGGGCCATTGTCGCTTCAAGAATCGCTGCCTCAAGAATCGATGTTTCAAGGGGGCAGGGGAGATGGGAGTTATTTCGAAATAAGCCCGAAGGCAGCTCTGAGTATAGGTAGTTAGGAGAAAAAACAAAGACGGCATACCTATCAGACCCGAAGAATGGCTCCTCTTTCCCCTCTCCATTCCTCACCCAAAACCAAGGACATCCAAACGCACCCTTCTCCAAAGCATCCTTCGTATTCGCATTCAGCCTCTCTTTCCACTCCGCACTCGCCGCCTTCGCCATAACGTCCTTTACCTCATCCTTTTTCAGCACTTTCCCTAACGCTTGGGCAAGGGGCTCAGGCTGGCTCATATTCTGGCCATCCTGCCACATTGAGACGCACACAGCCATCAAAGCAGGAACAAAAGCCGATGGATATGTGGCTTTGATGTAGGTCAGCGCGCGCTGCGGAAGCAACGATAGTATAGGGAAGAAGTCTAGTGTCCTGATTACGGGAATGGAGTGGTAGTTCTTAGATCGCTGCATGTCAAAGGAACCGTATGCGGCTTTTGCGGGGAGAGTCCAGGGGGGGTTGTTGCCAGAACCGACGTTTATGCCGCCAAGGAAGACGGGAATGATGCTATGGGGGTGTTAGTGGGGTTTGTGAGACCGGGGGGGGGGGGGGGGGGGGGGGGAACCGGGGGAAAAAAGTTTATAAAAAAAAAGGGTTATAATTTTAAACAAAAAAAAAGGGAANNNNCCCAGCCCCCCCCCCCCCCCCCCCCCCCCCCCCCCCCCCCCCCCCCCCCCCCCCCCCCCCCCCAACCGGGTGCAGAATGATGGTTACATGAACGGGTTCTTCTTGGATACGACTCGTACGGGAAGGTGTGCTGCTGTCTTCTCAAAGCATCGGGTGTGTCTCTTGAGAACGGGAATCCAAACAAGGGGTATATGAGGAGTGGCAGGCTGGGAAAGGTAAGACGTACTCTATCTCTACATCATGGCTTTCGAGTATCTTTCTGTTCTTCTCCAGGTGGGTAAGCGCAACATATGAGTATGGCGACACTGGTACGGTTAGATCTAGGCGTGCTTTTTGATATGCAAGGAATGGACTAGTTAGAGGAAGCCTCGGATGACGACATACCACAATCAACGTAAGCAGAAATCTTCCTAGTCATTCTGAGCAACGCGTAATTTGGGCGGTATGGCGGTGATCAGAAAATGGTGAATTGATAGGGGTGGCGTCGAAAGCTTTATACAGCTTCACGTTCTCTCGAGGTGAAGCAACGTCTATATTAGCAGCGGAGAACTGGACTAGGAGGCTCGGGCGTCTCGGTAGTTAGTTACAGTGTATGTTAGTAATCAATCCACCGCGGTTCATGCATACGTGGAAAGCCAATTGGCGAGTGAGGAGCTATGTCGCGTAGCATAACTATCATTCATAGATCCAAAGTCTTGGCTACTGGCGAGGTACCTCGGCTCATTTTTGGGTTCCTTTTCCCCCCACCGTGAATGAGTAATCATATCTTCCATCACTCACATGATAGACGTTCTTAAATCGGATTCTCCGGATACACGACAAACAGCGAGAACTCAATTTTTGGAAAACCCATCACAAAAGTATCACAACACATCTGCCAGTGGCCGCAATGGCCTCTACAGGCCAT
>JAFISD010000338.1:0-23609 GCA_022560085.1 Helminthosporium solani | reverse complement strand
TAAATTAAGAGCCTTTATAAGTTAATACTAGTCTATTTTATTAGACTATATTAACCCTATAGGCGTGATATATAGCTATTATTATATCTTTTTATTATAAAAATATATTAGTATATTAATTCTATATATAATAAGTAGGTATTAATATATAGAGAAATATTTATAGGTTATTATACTATTATTATTATATTCATAGCTACTATACAAGTTTCCTAGGGGGGGAGAGTAACCTGAAACAGGTGCCAAGCCGTCCGCAGAATAGTGCTCCTAACAGATAAGCTAGGTTCAAGGTTGATGACGACCTTCCCATCCAGTGGTAGCATGTCGCTTGTGCAATACAACAATCCTACAATTCAGTGGTATAGTCACACGTGCCACAGTTAGAAGATCTATGGTGAGTTCGGCCGAGCCCAAGCTAAACCTACAATCCATAGATAGATCTACGTATAGATTGTATACTCTCCGAGCGGGGTCAAATCCTTCAACCTCGTTTCATCTCAACACCGAGGTCTAGGTGTTAGATTCCATTCAGACTTGTCAGTCAAAGCAGTCTAGACAATGTCTTCGTTCCTTTGAATCGCGAATACTTAATAGATATCTATCTACTCTGCATGTTAGCAACATAGATTCGTATTGGAGTTTCGTAAAGTATAGAAGGTTCCAAGTGCGAGTAACTAAGGTGCCACGGTGCATACTGTATTGATATATAATGGCGTGTAAGTTCCCTCCGCCGCCCCACGCAGCACTTACATCGATCAGATTCTCACAACACCCCCAGTAGCACCTATCATCGCCGGCGCCGCAGGAGCAACAGCCCTCTCCGCGTATCTCAACGCAAAGTTCCATATTGCGCATGATCTCAAGTCCGGTCGCAGCGGCCTTGCAGCCACCCAAACCGACATCGACTGGCTCGGCTCGCGCTTTGTGCAGAAGAAACTACTTCTCTACCACATCTTGGAAGAACACGTCAAAAAACAGCCAGACCACCTGTTTCTGATATTCGAGGGCCAGCAATGGACCTATGGCCAATTCTTCGATGCGCTGACGCGGGTGGGGAATTGGTTGATTGACGACCTGGGGGTGCAACAAAGCGATATCGTTGCTATGGATGGTGGCAACAGTCCAGAGTACTTGGTTCTTTGGTTCGCTATCGATGCGATAGGAGGGGTCGTGAGCTTTGTGAATTGGAATCTGACGGGTGAAGCATTGGTTCATTGTGTCCAGGTAGGCATTCAATAGACAAAAGACCACGCATACCACAGCTAACACCATCAAGCTATGCGACTCCAAATACCTCATCGCCGACTCGGATATCCGCGCGAATGTCGAACCCGTACGTTCCAACCTCGAAAACATAAACTGCACAATCAAATACTACGACCCCTCGTTCTTCTCTTCGCTCACGAATAACACACCGATTCCCGAATCGCGTCATACAGACATTACTCTCGAATCTCTCCGCACCCTCATGTACACTTCCGGTACAACTGGGCTGCCAAAAGGCGTCATGTCATCCACAGGCCGTGAACTCCTCGTATCCCGTTTGACAGCAACACATCTCAACCTCAAGCCGGCGGATCGCATGTATACCTGCATGCCACTCTACCACGGCGCCGCCCATGGCCTCTGCACAACACCGATCGTATACGCAGGCGCTACGTTAGTTCTAGGTAGAAAGTTCAGCCACCGGACGTTTTGGCCCGAAGTAGCGACAAGCAAGGCAAACATCATCCAGTACGTGGGCGAACTATGCCGATACCTCCTAAACGGACCGCCGAACGAATTCGAGCGAAAACACTGTGTGGCGCTCGCGTTCGGAAACGGAATGCGTCCAGATGTATGGGAACCTTTCCGAGAACGTTTCAACATCCCCATCATCAACGAACTATACGCCGCAACGGATGGGCTAGGCGCTACGTTCAATCGCAACAAGGGACCTTTTACAAGGCACGCATTGGGGCTTCGAGGGGCGTTGTGGAACTGGCGGTATGGCGGGCAGGAAGTCAGGGTAAAAATGGACGTCGATACCGAAGAAATCATGCGAGATGAACATGGCTGGGCGGTCAAATGTGGAGTCAATGAGCCAGGTCAAGTTCTTCACGAACTCTCGCCCGAAACTCTCGACAGCGTACCGGCATACTATAATAACGAAAAGGCCACGCAAGGCCGCCGCATAACAGATGTCTTCCGCAAAGGCGACATGTAAGACTTCCAACGCGATTGTCAACGCAGAGAGAGAGAACAAAGTACTCCGTACTAATGGGATAAACAGGTGGTTCAAGTCCGGCGACATGATGCGACAGGATGCCGATGGCCGCGTCTACTTCGTCGACCGCCTAGGCGATAC
The DNA here is from genome assembly GCA_022560085.1 of Helminthosporium solani. Classification (NCBI taxonomy): domain Eukaryota; kingdom Fungi; phylum Ascomycota; class Dothideomycetes; order Pleosporales; family Massarinaceae; genus Helminthosporium; species Helminthosporium solani. The sequence goes on along the minus strand of JAFISD010000338.1, from coordinate 21,262 downwards.
CTTCCGCTGGAAATCCGAAAACGTCTCCACAAACGAAGTAGCGGATATGTTAGGGAAATTCCCTCAAATCGCCGAGACAAACGTCTACGGCGTATTGATTCCAGGTTACGACGGTCGAGCGGGCACCGCGTCTATTGTCATGGCTGAAGGCGTTACGGAGGCTTCGTTTGACTTTAGGGCGTTGGCGGTGCATGCGCGCGCTGTGCTGCCTGGGTATGCGGTGCCGTTGTTTTTGAGGGTCACGCCCGCGCTGGAGTATACGGGGACGTTGAAGATTCAGAAGGGGAGGTTGAAGAGGGAGGGGGTGGATCCGGACTTGGTTAGTGGGGGGGATAGGGTGTATTGGTTGCCGTTTGGGGGGGAGGCTTATCAACCGTTTGGGAGGGAGGATTGGGAGAATGTGAAGAGTGGGAGGGTGAGGTTGACGTAGATTGGGATGATTTGATGTGTGGGGATTAGATATGGAAAATACATTGATTTCTCCATTCTTACCGTAAACGAGATGGGGAAATATCACGTTCAATTTTAAGAAAAACAAGGCTTTCAATCTCGCTCTACATTATGTCTTCTCAATCTACTCTACGAATTCCTATCATCTAGACAGATCCTAACACTCCCACTTATCTATCAAGAAATATATAACCTACCACGACTCACGAGCCATAATACCAACACTCCAAACCATCATCTAGTATCACAAAACATCACCATCACAACAAACACACAAACAGACCAAGACATCTTCATTTTAGAATAGCATGAAGATTATTATACACATGCATCGACCCAGGCTTTGCCACAATCTTTTCCCCACGCAGTACTCTTCACTGCAAGGGCATTGGATGCAGCCTATGCTGTGTCCGATCAACGGGTATCCGATGGCGCGTTCGAATGCTGCGAGCATAAGAGCTGGTTCCAAATTTGATCGGACACAAGATCCGCGAGAGCCGAGAGAACGACATATACTAGGGCGCGGCTAGGTGGGAGAGCGGACAGTATGCCGGGGATGCCTCGCTTAGAGCGGGAGTCCGCGGTAACAGGTATTATATAGAGCATGTCGACTTGTGCTCGAGGGGCCTCTGAGGGGCGGCGTGGGGGAGGGAGAGACGATGATTTGACGACTCATAGCTTGACTTTTTTCTTGGGCTTCTCCTCGCCATTTTCAGCCCTGGCACGCTTGAACACGCTCTGACTCTTCATCTGACCCAGACCCGGCTTGTTCGTTGGTATAGTCTTGGCCTTGAGGCCGAAGCTGATCTTAACAGGTGCGGATTCAGTATTCGGGGTCTCCCCAACCTTCTTCTCGCCGTCTTTCTGTTCTTCCCTTTCCTCCCCGCTGTCGGCTTTCTCCTCCGCCAACGGTGATGCGGAATCCTTCTTCTGTGACGCTGCCTTCCTCGCCTCCAATACCCTTGCCTTCTCATCAGACTGCTCCTGTGCCCGCTTCGCCATCTTCTTCAACATCCTGTCTTCACCTGCCCCGCTCCTCGCCTCCGCCAACTCCAGCTCCCTAATCTCCTCCTTCCTCTTCACCGCCGCGGCGCTGGTATCCCTCCATGCAATGCACAGCCCATCCTTCTCGTCCTCCTTCACATTCGCAATACCCTCTCTTCCCAGATGCTTCACGAACTCTGTCAGACTCGACCACTTAGTCGCGTTCATGTGAACATGCTCCTTGTCGCGAATATATTCGTTATAGAAGCGGTTGGCAGAAATATACTTCTCGCCGTGTGCGGTGCGGAGGAGTGCGACGAAATCGCGCTGGAAGTCGTTGCTGAACCCTTGGATGTACTTTTGGGGGTTCTCGCCGACAGCTTGGAGTCTTCGCACGTGTGATTCGGACTGGACATGGCACTTGAAGCCATTTGCATCTCGACACTGGCGAGCGCAAGGTTCGCACCACCATCTCAACCGTTGCAGTCCCTTGGAACGCATCTGGTTCGCCAGATGCTTCGTGCTTCCTACTTCGGCGCGCGGCATCGTGGCGATCGTATGTTGTAGTGCGGGAGTATCAACGGTAAGGGCTTGAGCGTCTCAGACGGTGGTATGTATCTGATTATAAGTCGGGGTAGTTGGCGTAGGCGGTGAGTACGTGAGTGCGTGGAAGAAGAGGGTACGAGGGAAAGTAGTCCTGTTGAGATGGTGAGTCGGCGCCACTACGTAGATGACTAAGTTAAGGCCAGATCTATGACTAATCTATGATCATCTTAGTTACCACCGGCCATTGACCCACATCATGATTCAAACCACTTTACTCCGTATAGAGTAGGTAACTACTGGATCAACAAATCGCTAGATGTCAGGTCAGGTGCTTGTGATTTGATGCATATGTATCATGAATAGCAAAAATTCGATGACAGCTAATAAATACTGCACTCCAACTAAACAGACCAGACAGAACCTACTCGTCCTCCTTGAGACCAACCAATTTGTTACTCATATTCCAGAGCCTCTCCTCGTTGCCCTTATCCATAGCCCACGACGCATAACCCCTAATAAAGTAGTTTTCAGCCACCGCTACCGACCCACAAACCTGGCAATCGTCCATATACTTGCCGCCTACACCCTCGAGAACTTTCGCGACTGCCGCCCACACTGAAGTAGCCGCACCTTGTGCACAGTTCTTCAAATAAGCCTGAACTATAGGTGATTGGGCCATAGCGTTCATCTTTTCCTGCACATGGACCTGTAGCCCAGAGCCTTCCATTATGCCGCCGGGATGCAGAGAGTTGGCGTGAAGGCCCTGTGCTCCATAACGACTCTCGATTCCATTGGCGAAGAGGATGTTGGCTGTCTTGGAATGCGAGTAGGCTCGAGCAGCGTCATAAGCACCACCCTCCAGCATGACGTTGTCTAGATCTATGTCGTGGTAGCGGTGTCCAAAGGAGGACACGCTGACAACGCGCGAATTGAATTGCGGCGTAGAAGAGGCCAATAGAGCTGGCTTCAACAGCTGGAAGAGGAGGAAATGTGCCAAGTGATTGGTCCCGAATTGTGTTTCGAAGCCATCCTCAGTTTTGCCTTCTGGAGTCTCCATCACACCCGCATTGTTGATTAGGATGTTGATCTTGCCACCGGTCTTCTCTAGGATCGACTTAGCGAAACTTCGGACCGATGAGAGTGAGTTGAGATCCAAGAGCTCGAGGTCAAGCTTTCCTGGCTCCAAAGCTCCTGCTAGCGCTTTCTTCCCTTTCTCTAGGTTACGTGCTGTGGCGTAGACGTGTGCGCCCGTTGCTTTCAAGGCTTTAGCTGTGTCGATGCCAATGCCAGAGGAGCAGCCAGTGACAATTACGATTTTGTCGCCCCATTTCCCTATTTTTTATTTAGACATGTAAATCTAGGCTGCGAGGCTGCTACTTGCCTTCAAGATTGTTATCTTTGACAATCTGATAGGCGGTAGGGCGAGCATCACCCGCACCCTTTGGGCTTTCGTGAACAGCCGCATAGGGCTTGAAATCAGCAGGGACGTTGTCGGACATGGTTTTACTGAGTAGACAGAGGCTAAGTGTGTCGATATGGTAGAAGGGCAAGGTTCTGGTATAGCAAGATAGTCAGATAGCTAGGAGCTGGAATGCAAGGCTACTTATAAATGTATGGAATGCAAGACTACTTTCTATAGATGCAGTGGACTTATCGGAGATAGTGGCAACACTTCAGCCGGAACACTGCGGCTGTGAAAGGAATCGGACCAAATTTTGGGTGAGCCCTGGGTGCCTGAGATGGTTTGCTGATGCGGAGATAGCAATAGTGCAAAAATACGTCCAAGCTAAATCAGGCCGCCTGTGATAGTAAGGCAGCAAAAGTATCATACCCATTAGAGTCCTTGAATTCTATAGTATATGTGAAAGTGAATATTAAAAATATTTATTTACGTGGCTGTGTTATATTACTAGATTAGTTATGTGATGATATCTCCACCACTAGTTATGCACCTATCAATATTGCTCTGCGTTAATGCTATCAATCAAAAGTCTGATTTGATAGAGCTGTGGAGCGTATCTTTTTGATTCAGTCTCTACATGCGCATCATAAATTGATATAGTTATTGTGAATATATAACTCCTCCATCAAAAAAAGGGGTTTGGGGGAGGTTTCGCACGCGAACGTGGTGGTTAAGCTCCTAGCTCTAACTACCATGAGTGGTCAGCAACACTGTATTATTCCAATAATATGAGAGATGGAGATTGTAGAGCATGTAGATCTGAGCTGAATCTCACATTAAGAGTGTTTATTTACCAAGACGTGGTGTAGTAACAAAAGACTCAGAAATAGATGGTTGAAATGGTTGGTTTCGTTTCACTTGCCGTTATCTAGTCACGTGATAGCGAATTCTGCCGCCCACTACCGCCTTAATTTTCTAAACTCTACCGAACTTTTCTATCCTCGACGCGCACGCGAAACCCGATCAGCCTCCAGCCCTCAATTTTTCCCCGAGTTGAATTGCTGCCGCTCTTCACCACCATGCCGTCGACGCACAATGCTGATAAGCCATGGGACACTGACGACATCGACAAATGGAAGATTGAACCGTTTAAACCTGAAGACAACGCGGGAGGAGCTTTTACAGAGGAGTCGCGGTTTTCGACGTTGTTTCCTAAATACAGGGAAGCCTATTTAAAGGGCAGCTGGAAGTTTATCACCCGGACGCTGGAAAAGCATGGCATCGGCTGCGAGTTGGATTTGACTGAGGGTTCCATGACGGTCTGGACGACCCTCAAGACCTACGACCCCGCTGCGATTCTCAATGCGCGCGACCTCATCAAACTTCTTGCGCGATCAGTCCCCGCGCCCCAGGCTGTCAAGATTATGGAGGACGAGGTCGCATGCGATGTGATCAAGATTCGGTCGCTAGTCAGGAACAAGGAGCGCTTCGTCAAACGGAGGCAACGTCTTCTCGGGCCCAATGGATCTACGCTCAAGGCGCTCGAGCTTCTCACCGAGTCATACATATTAGGTGGGACATCTTCCACTGGCCGTTTGAGTGCCGGAACTGACAGCATGTAGTGCAAGGAAACACGGTATCGACCATGGGACCCTACAAAGGTCTCAAGACGCTCCGGCGCATCATCGAAGACACCATGGCCAACATCCACCCAATCTACAGCATCAAAGAGCTCATGATAAAACGAGAGCTCGCCAAAGACCCCGAACTCGCAAACGAAAACTGGGACCGTTTCCTGCCCAACTTCAAGAAGCGCACACAGAGCAAGCGGAGAGTGCCACACAAGGTCACAGACAAGTCGACTAGAGTTTACACTCCATTTCCACCAGCCCAGGAAAAGAGCAAGGTCGATTTGCAGATCGAGAGTGGAGAGTACTTCCTTGGCAAGCAAGCCAAGGAGCGCAGGGCGAAGGAAGAGCGCGAAGCCAAAACGCGGGAGAAGATGGAGGAGAAGCGCAAGGAGCGGCTAAGCGCGTACGTCGCACCAGCCGAAGACGGCGAGAAGAAAAAGAAGAAACGGAAGCGAGAAGATGGCGAAGAGAAGGAGAAGAAAAAGAAGAAGAAATCGAAGGCAGAGGATGTCGCCGTCGATGGCGATGGCGAGTAGCAATCCCATATCTGCCATACCGCGCTCGGTCCGATCACACTGCATTGGAAGGCGTCTATTGCACTTTTGTAGCTCAATTATACCCAGTTTCCCTACCATAATGAACCAATTGCTGCTACGAAGCATTGCCATGGTGCTGACTAACAACCGTCCAAACAGGCCGCAAAATAGCCCTGCAGCCATCTCACACCCAAGGTGTCATATCTCTTGGCGCCCGTATTGCTCACAGTTCAAGTCAACTTAGTCAAGCATCCAAGCCTGTCCCTGTTCCTCTGCAGAATGTTTATTTCAACATCTTCGACCTCGTATACTACATAGACGTGTACTTCTACCTTCGCAGTCGTTTCTTTCATCTATTTTTGTGTCCTATATTCGTTGCATGAAAGCTCTCCCCCCCCTTGTTCCCTATACATAATGCTGCAACCTTCATCGTCGCTACTTGTCGCATTGCCCTTGGTTTCTTCGCCTGTTGGAGCTTTATCAAGCATATCATCGCAGCAATGTTGGCACCAATACCCGTTGTCCGCCGTCACCCTCCAGACCTCCATCGACGGAAATGACCAGCTCATCGAACTTCCCACAATACGCAAACTACTCCCATCAACCGAAGGAAGAAAGGTAGAATCCCTTTATGCGCCTTGGTCATATCCGCCTGTATGCACGTCACATCTCGAATCTATCAACGACAAGCTATGCGTTTACACGAATACTTCTTTCAGCCATGATCGTGGCATCTCAATTTTTACTACACCTTCTATCGCTAAACATTTCGCCACCCTGCCGCCCTTCAATGACCCTGCCATTCTGAAGAGAGATAATATCAACACAAACTCTGGATCGTGGTACACTGCCTCCCTACCCGGTCGTGGTGTCGGTATGCTAGCCACCAAATCCCTGGGTTTCAAAGACCGCGTCACGGCGTACACGCCCGCCTTTCTAGCCTTTCTCGAGGGCGAACTAAGCACCATGGAGAGGGAGAAGTTCTTTAGAATTGCAGTGGATCAATTACCTGAGAAGACTAGGGAGATTTATCTGGATTTGGCCACTGTGTATGGAATTGACCAGGTAAAGTACCAGGACGTTGTTAAGGCGAATACGTTCCAGATCAATGTTGATGGCGTTAATCATCTGGCAATCTTCCCTGAGACGGCGCGATTGAACCACGCCTGTGCACCAAAGTACGTGTCGTTGTCTCGCCTTCCGTGGTGCGAGAGTGATAGCTGATCAAGGTGTTAGTGCTCAGTATTACATTGATCCAGATCTTTTCACGCATTTCGTACACATCACCAGACCGGTAGCGAAAGATGAGGAAATCACAATCTCCTGTGAGTATCCGTCTTGTCTACTCAATACATTAATGCTGCTAATGTAAGCCAGATACTTCTCCAATCGTTCCCACACATATCCGCCAGGAACATTTGGCAGAGGGGTTCCATTTCACCTGCACATGTGCCCGTTGCTCCAACAAAGAAGCTACCGACGCGACTGTTCAAACTATCGAAGCCCTCCAAGCTTCGCTGAATGACTGGTCCGACAAATCGACCGGCAATCCACAGACCGCTGAACGACTTCTCAAGCTTTATGTCGAAGAGGGTCTGGAAGGGTTTATGGATATTCCGTATGGCTTTGCTGCACTCGCCTACAACGCAGTCGGAGACACGAAAAAAGCGACAGTCTATGCGGAGAAAGCGCAAGAATCGATATTGATGAAGGATGGGCCTTGGACGCCGAACTTGCAGATTTGGAAAGAGGTGTTGAGGGATCCGAGTGCGCATTGGAGTTTCAGGAGGAGATTGTAATAGAATGATGGTAAATGATGAAGACTCGGCGCAAAATAGCAAGATAATTGGTTTGTGGATATACCAAAGTTGTATCAACCTTACTCATGCTCCACAGGTCAGGTCTGATCTACGAGTAAAGGATATCTTTCCTTCGCTAGCGACATTATCAGAACTCCCAATCTCTCAGCCATCCTTCCAAAATCTCCTCGCTCAACGGCTCCACGCTCGTCTTTGACACTTCTTTCACCCTGTCACACGCAAAGCGCATATCATCCTTCCCATCTCCCAAAGTCTTAAGAAACCGCGAAAACTTCAGCGCAACATACTTTTCATCGTTTGCATCCACACTCTCCGCTTTCGCCTTCGTCTCCAGTCTCTCAAGCCATTGTTGTAACCCGATTTTCTCCCCCTTGATTCCATATCGGTTAATCAACGTATCCAAGAAGAGATCCCAGCCCTTCACATCCGGATGCGCGAGATTGAAAACACGATACGTGGATGTACTTGAAGGACTCGAAGTAACATCCGCTATCTGCTGCGCCAGCGCATCGACAGAAAGCCAATCCACAGGCGCGACTTTGGTCGGAAAGGCTCCAAGGGCTTTAGAGCTTCGAATAATGGCCAGAAGCCATCCTTGCACTCCCCATTTTCCCCCTGCATCTGGTCCAGGTCCGCCAATCTGTCCCGTGCGAAGAATATCAACGGGTAAACCATGTTCCTTGTGAGCGTGTTGCAATATCCGCTCAGCCACACATTTGGACTCTCCGTACCCCATATGTCCACTTACATTGACATCGTTTATCGGAAGCTCTGGCGCAACTGGATTCTCCGGGTGTAGCATCGGCCAGTCCAGAATCGCAGCGAAAGAAGACACGAACACAATTCTTGGACGTTTCAGGCTAGCAAGTGCGAATTCGATTATGGAAAGAGTGGCAGAGACAAATGGTTTTTCGAAGGCGGTGATGGGGAGGTTGAAGTTAGGACGCCAGGCGTTGTAGATGATGGTATCTGTGGTTTTGGCGAGAGCGGTGTACGTTAGTGTGTCGAGGCCGAAGGTCGGGCTGCTGAAGTTTGCGGCGAGGAATCTGATGCGGGAAGAAGCGGTGGTGTTTTGGTTGGAGAACGAGTGGAAAGCTGCAAGAGTTCGGGCCCCGTCTACGTCGTCGCGGTTTAGACAAGTTATTTTCTCGATGGTTGGGTTTGCGAGAAGAGAGGCTAGAACACGGGGACCGACGTAGCCTGTTGATCCGATAAGTATGACGGAACGAGGGCTTCCTTGGCTGTTGTTTAAGGGAGCTACTAATAGTGCTTGCAAACTTCGCGTATACTTCTCCACCATGTTGTTCAGGATTGCTACTCGATCTCTCGCCCTGTTTCCGTCCACCTGTTTTGGTACTTCACCTTCGTTTAAGAAGTGGCCAAGCACTGCAGATAATCGCTGAATCGACGAGTTGTTGTACACAACCTGCGTGTCTAGCCACTCAAAGTCACTCCCCGGTGAACTCTCTCGCAAGTCTGTCTTCAGCCCATTGAGGAATTGTCCAATCATAACCGAGTCGAGACCACAGGCAAACAAGTCGTCCTCATCGTCTACATTCTTGAGATCGGGAAATAATCCGCCAAGGGCGCCTCTAACAAAGCTTGTCACGTCCTCGGGGGCATAATGCGGTTGCATAACAGGCCGTAGCGGGTTACTCTTTCTAGTCTTCGTTTGCGACGGAACTGGTTCAGTTGCATAGAGTGCATCGATTTCTTCCTTGTACAATGCCTCCGTCAATTTCCTAACCACTGTCCCCTTTCCCGCCCGAGTAAACGGACGCTCAGGCTTCGAAACAATCACACTGCCCCGCAGAATCCGACCCTGAGCGGGAACAAGCGTATTCGCCTCCTCTACCAAAGGCCAAATACTCTCAACCAACTCCTCCGGACTTAGCGGCGCATCACTGGCTTTCGGCTCCACAAGCAGTGCCACCCTCGACCTCCCCTTCCCCGTAACTAGCGCCCCAGAAAGCATCGAATGTCCCCCCATCTTCAACTCCATCGGCACTGGATTAAACTTCTCACCATTCGAGAGCACAATAATATCATCTCTCCTACCATAATACTGCCACAGGCCTTTCTTCTGTGGATGCTGCTTAAACAGGTCTTTTGTCCTGTACTCGGGAACGCCAGGAAGATTATGATTCAAAGCCGACATTTTCTCCGTGGTCTCGTCTGCAAAAAGCACGAGTTCAAAGGTCCCCGGTTCGTCGTCTGAGGCCTGCATTTCCACTTTGAACACAGGATTCCATTCCATCCATGCCCAGTCTTCAGGCGAGGGCGCGAGCTGCGGCACTTGAAATGCTTCCGTGGATCCGTACAGCGGACAAAGTTCCGTAACTTTGGATAGAACTTCGCCTGCTGACGGCGAAAAGGGTGCACCGGTATAACACAGGAAGTCCAGGTTTTTGAAAAATTCTATGCCGCCTTCTTCCTGGATTAACTGCTCGCAGATGGATGGCGGTAGGTACAATGCCCTTAACTCCTGGTGTTTCATCACCTCTTTTAGAAGGGCGCCGCTGGGCGGTTGTAATGGCGGCCCTAGGACTGGTGCCGATGCCTCTGTGAAGATGGGGTTGATGAAGAGGGAGAGGAAGCCGGCGAGGTGGAAGTAGGGGAATATAGTGTAGAAGCGGCCGTCTCCGGGGAGGTCCCAGATTGAGAAGTCTCTGTTTTTCCGGCCGGGGACTATGGGGAGGTTGCGTTCGTTGTCGAGGACGGCGAAGGTGGCGTGGGTCATTGTTATGGGTTTTGGCATGCCTGTTGAACCGGAGGAGTGGAGGACTATGATTGGATCGTGGGAAGAGGTGGAGTAGGCTTTGTTGAAGGGGAAGGGGGTGGGATTGCTGGAAAGCATGGTTTGGAAGGTGGTTATTTCATGGGTTTGGAGGTTGGCCACTATGGTGGGTAATAGTTTTATTGCGGGGGATATTTCGGTGGTGTGGAGGACTGTTTTGCAGTTGGCTTGGTGCATTAAAGATGCGTTTGTTGCGGGAGGGTTGCGGGGGGAAGGCAGCAAGACCTGATATTGTTAGTGATATCTTCCGCAAGACCAACAATGTAACAAGATCACAGCCATCAAGTGTCAGTATGCTCTACCGTATTACCCTTTCGATTGTGTCGAACCAGCCAACAACAATAGATCTGACCAAGTAATACAGTTCTTGAGCATATCACCATATTGTTGAGGGCAGCGATGAACCTACCTTGTAACCACACTTGATAGCGGCAAGAACCACTGCAACGCTTCTCAAATCCGGGATGCCAATATACGCAATAGTCTCAAAATTACTGCTCTTTCCCACTTTCTCTGCTATCCAATGGCTCATAAAGTCGACACATCGAGCCATATCGCGACAGGAAACATCGACGAATCCATCAGCAAGGTCGCGAGATTTTGGAATAGCTGCGTACAAACGATTAGGTGTATTCAGCGCATGATCGTCCAGTGCCTGCGGTAGCGTCCTGTTGCCATAGGACGGTACCTTGGTGGAAGCCATAGTTCAAATATGAAAAGACCCGTGAAGATGTTGATGGCAGATTGAATTGACATCAATGAGGTGGAGGGGGAAACTGCCACATAATTCCATATGCATTTGCTGATGTAACCAGAATTAAGGCTTCGAAGAGGTCTTCTCGGTGGTGCAGGGGCTTTCGAGCAAAGCACACAAGGAGCGGGAAGAACACGAGCCATAAAGATATGTGAGTGAGACGGATGTGCTTCGGTAAAGCATAGCCATCATTAGCAGAGAACGTACGGCAGACCGTGCTGTGCCGCATTACACCTACGGAATGCGGTTAGAGTGGGGCGTTTAGCAGGAGGAAAAGACCCTTGTGATACGGATACTTCGTAGTTTACTCCTCATATCCTTTCAGGCTTTAATGGCGATGATGGTTTGCCGATCTATCACATATCTTTTCCTCAATGATGGGGTCGGACTCCGAAGCCGTTCATTCATGAATTTCACCTACGTCCATGCAGGTAAGAAATACAGCTTTCAGCTCGACTACCATGGATGTACATCGCTGCTGCTCATACCTTACTTCGGAAATTATTGATCCTTCTGCAAAAGCCTGCCCATAGGGGAAGAATATCAACTGTGTATAGGCCTATCATGAGTTTGTGGCTATCGACTACCCCTTGTCTCAAATGAGAAATTACCCGGTTCGAATCCTTCGTACTACCTAACCGAGGGGCGTGCATTCAACCTGTTGCATTTGCCTGCTCGGACGAGGTTTCATTGAGTGAGTCTGCGGGACTTATCCTCGCCCAAGGCTTCTTCAATCTACAATCTGCACTTTCTTTTCTGTCAAGCTGTGCCGTTCACCCACTTTCTCGCTGCACGAGATTGGAAGCCATGGCAGTGGATATTCACACGACTCCTGCCATGAAGGCTCCGGATGGCCAGACATCAAATTTAGTCAATCCGGTCTCGCAGCACACGGCGATGGTGTGTACCACGTGTGTTTGTCTTAGTCTTTCGTCGCTGGGGGTCATCGCTAGAATCTTTACCAAGACATTTATTTTGAGGGACATGAAATTTGAGGATTGTAAGTAGATTCGACATTTTCATAGAAGTAAGAATCTTGATGTAACAACGAGCAGACGCAATCGTATTTGCTGGTATTGGCTTCGGAGCTTTCAATGCAGTTATGCTTCTAGCAGATGCTGCTGGCCAAGGGCGACATGAGTGGGATGTTTCGGTCGCGGGTGTAATGAGGGTTGCATATGTGAGTATTGGATACACTCATGTTTTTTATGCCTTATAGCTGACTCTTAGAAGCTTGCGAACATTCTCGAAATCGTGTATCCACCAGTAATGTTCGCGGCAAAGTTCACCATCCTCATGCAGATCAAGCGTATCTTCACAGTTCACCAGAAGAATTTCGTCTACTGGGCCATCCACGTCTGCATGGGCATCAATTTCCTCGCATATTTCGCCACATTCATAGCCTTTATCTTCGCATGCTGGCCTCGAGAGAAGATCTGGAACCCGAAGATACCTGGGAAATGCATCTCTACCAATGGGTCTATTCTTGCAACGTCTGTAATCAACTTGATATCGGACATTATAATCCTGTTGATTCCTTTGTACGCAATCAAAAACCTTCATATCCCTACTACCAGAAAGATTGGTGTCGGCGCTATTTTCGCTACTGGAATATTGTAAGTGCTATCTGTGGTATCGAGTACTTCATACTAACATGATACAGTGCCTGTGTATCTAGTATTATCCGTCTATATTACAGTGTTAAGCTTGCACTAACGCACGACATTATGTGGGCAATCGCGCCAGTTGGGATGTGGGCGTTAGTACATCTATTCCCTCATGTGAAACAACAGTGTTGCTGACTTGGTATATAGACTTGCCGAATTTTGTACAGTCATATTGGTAGCATGTTTTCCCACATTCCCACGCCTTGTTAGATACTTCCTTCATGGAAAGGAGAATGCCAAGTATGCCTACAGCGATGAACCGTCGAGTCGCAGCAAGCCAGCTGCCAACCGCAACGAAATCGATGGCGACACCACGACGACGACGATGGGATCATACATTCCACTTGAAGAGAGGAAAGCGCCGTTGGGCTTAAGTGAGGGATTCGAAATTATAGAACCTAAAAGGACCCAGTTCACTAAGCCTTCTATCACAAAGCGTGTCGACACTGCTCAGGTCAGCCGTCCTAACGCTGATTTACATGCGCGATAAAGCTCACTTTCTATGTATGGTATCACTATTATGGCAGTATAAGTGGGCTAGATTTGTAAAACATAAAAACAAAACAGTTCTGGTATGTATTCCTCAACGTACCGTTAAAACTCGAAGAAATAAAACATGCAGAATGGAGCGTTGCGATCCCTATTCCCTCGTCATCTCCGTATGTACGGAAGTATATTTGTTTTCACTCGGGAGAGTACGCAAGAAATACAAGATGGCTCAGCATTGCAACCAAATGGTCTGCTAGATTGGACCTCGTGTAGAAAAATGTACTAAACGTACGAGAGTGTCATTAGATCTGTGTAAGTTGATATTGTTTTCGCAGTATGTATCCGCAGCAAGTGGCGGTGTTGCACCCCTCGATGTCTGAGTGATGAAAGGAATGGAAAAGTTTCATAATTAATTGAAAAGATCGTATGACTGGATAGTCGAAAGTACCTATACACCTATGGATACTATGTTGCGTAGCGCCTGTATTTCGATAGCGCTTTGCCATCTCCACTGTTGCTGGGAGGCTAACACTTAGTTAGCGGTATGGCATGCGGCCTGTATACATGTAGCTAAGCACGCAAGCCAGCTAAGCAACCGTTTCCTGTTTTTATTAATTGGCAGTGGGGAATTCGTTCCCCGGGCCCGTATGCTTGTCGTTCTTACATACAGATGCAGAAAGATTGCTGATTAACTAAAATCTTATTCAAACCTAGTATCTATTGTATTAGTTACTCGGAATGGTAAGTATCCTGTCTTTGCTGTGTAAACTTGGGATGATTAGGATAGAACTGATGTCGTGTGGTATAACTTTGTGCTGTAATTGTCCCTGTAGTATACCACCTTGTTAGGCGAAGAGTAAATATGCTAATTACGTGGCTATGTAGACGACAAGGATGGGAACCCTTGAGCTTAGGGATGGTGGAGGTGAAGCCGTGGAGGCCTGGGCATGTCGATCGACATCCCAACTAGGGTGTGGTGTGAGGTTGATAGTGGGAAGAGTTTAACATCCCATTTGCTGCTCGAGTTAGAGAACGTATACAGTACATAGGGAAGGTAGATATCATAGGATAGAGAGGGAATAAGCTCACTATACAAACTGCCTGCTTATTATGACGCCTCCTCTGAATCTTCTATTTCTGGCTGGTGCAATTGGATGCTTATCGCATCTGTGTGTTTTCATTCGCGGCGAGTACTATGTAAAGACTCCTAACATTATTCGACTCTATATTGTCTCGATCCTCGCAATCGCTTACTACTAGCGCAATATTGCAGCATCCGCCAGCTATGTGGGAGATATGGCACTCATCACGTGTGCTTACCTCTTTGGTCTTTTCTGGAGCATGACGGTCTATCGCGTCTTTTTCCACCCATTGAAAGGGATTCTAGGGCCACTACTTGCGAAGGTGACGAAGCTATGGCATGTGTCTAAGGTGGTCAACCGTCAAAACCACGTTTTCCTCCATGGAATACAAAAAGAATATGGCAACTTCGTTCGCACAGGTGAGTGAGATCAAGCTCTGTGGGTGGGTCGAATAGATATTGATCTGTTACAAGGTCCTTCTGAGGTCACGGTCTACGACGCTGAAGCCTACAACGCCATTAGTGGCCCGGGAACACCATGTGTGAAATATGTATGGTACGATATGCTACACCCACTCGTAGCTATTAACTTGATTCGCGAGAAAGAGGGTTATGCGTCGTGGAGAAGGATGTCGGACCAGTCCTTCAAAGTCACTGGTATGCTGAATTCATTTCAACTTTACCAATTGCGCGCCTTTAATATAACGAAGCACTAAGAAGAGACATTCCCGCTGTCATTGACTACGCGAACAATCTCTTCGAAGGCATTAAGAAGACACAAGGTAAACCCGTCGTTGTTAACAAATGGTTCTCACGCTTCACCTTTGCAGTCATGAGTGACCTAGCTTTTGCGAAGAAGACAGAAGATCTCACTGACCCAAGCATCGATCGAAATGTGTCCATGGTTCAGTCTGGGATGAAAATCCTTGGCTTCGTGTCTCTGGCTCTATGGTTGGCACAGGTATTGTTTAGTCTTCCTGGGGCAGCGCAGGCTTGGAACCGCGCGTTGAGTTGGACGAGTAGTAACATGAAGGATCGTCTCGAGGCTGATCCTGAGAAGTGGGATGTAAGTCTTCTGAAGTTATGTCTTCTCTATCTAGTTTGCTTATTGGTATCGTAGGTTTTATCGTGGCTAATCGAAGCTTCTTGAAATAACAATGGTTTCGTAAACATGAATGATCTCTATGGTGATGCATTTGCTGTCACTGTGGCTGGAAGGTATTACCCTCTAGACTGTATTTCTTCCAATAGTTTCTAACAATACTAGTTATTCGACTTCAGCAACTCTTATTTTCCTGTTTTATGAACTTGCTCGCCGACTAGACGTACAAGCCAAACTTCGCGCATTAGTCACTCTACTTGCAGACCCTCTAGATGTTGAAGGTTTAGGTAATTTGCCGTATCTCAATGCGTGTATTGATGAATCTCTCCGTCTATATCCAATTCTTCTAACAGCTGGAGCGTGACAGACTAAAGCGAAGAGGATCACGATAGGGAATCACTATGTCCCGCCTTGGACCACTATAATTGCACCACGCTACTCCATAGGCAGACGTAAGTTGTTTGAACAACCAGGAAAGAGGTTTCATAGAACACTGACGATGTGACAGTGGAGAGCTGCTTCGAGCAGCCCGAGGACTTCATTCCGGAACGATGGACCGAAAAGCCGGCCATGGTGAAAGATGCTAAAGCACATAACCCGTTTACAATTGGTATGTTCGAGCCAGATCCATCGAGTATAGCCATTACTGACTCGAAAACAGGTCGCCATACATGTCTCGGTCGGTTACTTGGCCTCGTTGAGATCCGTATCATGCTCGCTTTGCTACTATCACATTTCAAAGTATCTCTTGCACCCGGCAAGGTGAATGAAACGAGGGTTGTTGATCAAGCGAAGGATAATTTCACAGGGGAGCCTGGTCGATTGGAACTGATATTTACGTTGTTATGAATGCGACACATTCGTTAGAGAACCGTTCTTCATGTAAGGCGATCTGGTGTGATAAATTGGATCAAATTTATGAATAACGATGCATGTTATGTAGATAAACAGATTCACTTCCAATCTGCTGAGAAAGCAAGGGAAAGAAAATCACACCTAGAGGAAATCTCCTAAGGAAAATAGAACAAAGAAAAGAGTCTACTCTACGTTGTATTTCCATATATCGATGCCATCGTAGTTCCCGTCGGGTATATATGGAACAGAAGAGAACATGAGAAAGCAAATTCGACTACGAATCGTAACCCACCACCAGCCCCATTCTACCGACCAGACGCACTAAAAGTATATCTTGAGCACAGGTAACATATAAATCGTAACAAGCCAACCATTCCAGATAAGGAAAGTCAATTTGTCGGACTTGACGGAGCGAAAGAGCAAAGTCCTCGCTGACACAATTGCCGCAACGCTCCCAATCAGCAGGTAAGGGACGAATCCAACGTTCCAAAAAAACGCAGCATGCCAGAGTCCAAAACCAGACCCCTACGATCATGAGAATGCGAGAGGGAAAATCACCGACGACGAGCGGGACCGTGTTTGGGCCTCGGAGACGGTCGCCTTCCTGGTCGTGAATGTCCTGCGCGTGTGCTGTTGTCGTGATAACCGTTACAAGGATGGCGACCCACTTCCAGAAAAGGATACGATCGGGTCGGTTGGGATGCAGAGCGGACAGACTGAGGGGTACTTTTGTATAAGGTAAAAGACTCATTCCTAAGGCGACCTCGGTGGCGCCAGAGGCGAAACAGTTGTAGCCTAGGCCGTTGATGAGGTTACGGATTATGCAGCTGGAGTCTGAGCCACCGAAGTCGTTGTACCAGTACCCTGTATTATGGAGGTAAATGTGAAGCTAGAAACAGATGATTGTCATTCGGCTTACCCAGAGCCATTATTCCGAGGCATTGTGCCATTCCTCCTACCCTACTGCTGACGAAAACTGCGATGCAGTATTGGCACAACATCAATTTGCGTGCTTGCGTGGGGCTCATACGTCCTGAAGGGAGGACTCTCCAAGGCTTGTTGATCCGATCTTCTTCGATGGAGCCTTCATGACGCTGGTTGTCAATGTTGAAGGGGAGGAGGTTGATCCAGATCCAGAAGGTAGTAAGCGGTATTCTTTGCAGGATATCAATGGGTTTTGAAGTAGTAATGGTGGTGAGGCCAAACGACTGTGCCGCCAGAGCACTTAATATTCCAAAGACGGTTTTGGGCGCCCATATAGTCTTGATGTCACTATATGTGAAGAGCCAGATGGAACGGAGGTAATATCGTAAGGACTTGGTTGCTTGCGCAATCTCCTCGCGGATGACAGGAACCGAGTAACGGAAAGTCTGATTCTTGAGTGAAACCGCCATGATGGGAAAAATTAATTTCAAAAGATTGTTTGGACGCAAAGAATATGCACTCCCTGTACCATAGATGTGAAGAATGACGGTGGGCGTCATCGCTCATTAATGAACTAACTGAGGTACTCGCTAAGTTGAGATAGTGGGTTGCTTTCTCCGCTACCATTGCATTGAATTTTGACATCTTGATAGCCTGAATGGTCTCCACCCCCTAACTCAACTATTTGAAGCAGGAGGTAAGTACATTTCCATGCAGCCAAATGTTGGGCCTTAGCCATTCAACGTAGTCCATTGTAGCCAGGGGGATGTATATTATGAAACACACCTGGGCTTTTTGCTGATTGATACCTTGTTGCTGTCGTGACTCCGAAGACTTATATATTTTGTCTATTGATATATGTAAACACATTCGGTATACAACCTGATACCCTGTGAAAGCCTACATCGACGACTATATTCACTGACAGATTATGTAACCAACAATCGACATATGACATTTTCACGAGATTCGAATACGAAAACATATATTCGATTTGCTTATACTAGAATTCTCAAGGAAAGGGCAGTGAAACTCAGCGTGGGGACGTATCTTTCATAGATGCAGCTAACTGTCTGCCGCACAGTGGATCTCGTGATCAGAACAATCCGCCGAAAGACCCCGATCGGAGACCAAAAAGACAGCAAAAAAGTGCCAGAAATCTTGTAGCTTCAAGTGACATGGAACTAGCAATACATATACGCTCTGCATGCGTATCTCTAGTAGCTTAGACTGCGCGGGTAATAAACAGCCGCATGGAAACGCCAAAAGCGCCTTGAACACCTTTGCCCAATAACACACAATTAAATGTGAACCGTTGATAATTCTTACAGCCTTTCTGAAGGCATTGCTCACCGCTGCTTCCCACAGGCCCCCTTGAACGTGGGATATCACAAGAGTGACATGTACTGAGTACTACTGGCAACCCATCACTCTCAATCTCGACCAAATACTTACCGTTGATTGGTTCTTAGCCGAGTTTTTTCTTCAACGGAGGCACGGAGGCAGGTGGGTGGGTTCACCGTATATACTCTCGCGACTCCGCACTTGTATAGTTACCCTGTTTGCCCGCGCCGCTCCCGTGCGGCAGTAGGTGATTCTTAGCGCTCGTGCTACATACGTCTAGATAGGATCTCCACTTCAGTTCCTACATTTGTACAATAGGCCTATTTGTTTCGGGCCTACGTATGTATACAGCATGACAGATCCCCACTACAAAGCGGGACCTCAGCACCTCTTGACTCGTACCACCCACCACCTTATCCAAGAAATCCATCTGACGCCATCATCCGGGCACGTCAATCCCGAACCCCTTCCTCTTCTTCTAGCCTGCCATGTAAATAAGATAATCATCTCCGTTTTCAACTTCTAACTAGTGGTCCGATCTGCGCGCCAGGTCACCGACGCGTACTTGCTGCTGGACCGACTCGCTAAATAGTTACCGGGGATGAATAGATACCCCTGCGAGCAAACTCGGGCGATAGACATTTGTACTTCGTACAGAAACAATCTTTCCTGCAGACTGGCTGCCGTTTGCAAAATTCTTCCGGCATTATGTCGTCTTTATGTATGCTGCGCCGTAGCGCAGCTTGGTACATGACAATAACGTACTATAGTATGTAAGTTGCACTAGCCCGGTTCACCACGAGTCCATGAAGTGTGGATATCTTTCTATTAGGTGGTCGCCTATAGACTCATTCTGTCTGTATGAATGAGTCCTTTTCAGACAGCACGCCGTTAGTATGTACATTGACGCCGCAGAGAAAAGCGGGGTCTGGATAGGTACAAGTTTTCACCAAACAGTCTTGTACGTATCATCTATCTGCATCCATACAACACTGTAGACAAGCTTAGATATCGATTAAGCCATGGAAAGTATCTGTCTCCCAGTTTTTCAAAGATGATCGTGAATTCATTGGCAATAATAATAACATTAACCTGCAGAAAACTTGGTCTGTATATCCACCATTTCCCACCCAACACCCCTGAATTGCCGCTACCCACCCGATCCAAGTGGCAGTGCCCACAAGTATACAAAGACAAATTTCAGTTAATCCTAGAATAGCTACCAAGTGTGGCCACCTTAGGTCCCAGCCTTTCAGTCTCTCAATATCATGCTCCAGTAGTCGTACACTAATTGAGTGTAGTAAGAAAGAGAGAGAGAGAAAGATCTGCTGCTCAAGCAGTCAAGTGGGGTATGAAGCTATCGGCCTATTCCAAGTATATTCCGGGAATTTTTGGCGATGGTATCCTAACAAGTGGTGACTGTTGTTGGTTAAATATGCTGATAACTAAATAGCCCGTGAGTCTTACAATGAGCTAGGAAGGACGCTTGATATAATATGTTTTTAAAATTTCATATGGGAGGAAAATAGAGCTCTAGAACCAAAGGTTGGGTAATCTATTAGAGTAGATTACTAAAGCTATAAGAGCTTTAGATTAGATAAGACTATTATAGGAGGAAATAGAGCTCTAGAACCAAAGGTTAGGTAATCTATTAGAGTAGATTACTAAAGCTATAAGAGCTTTAGATTAGATAAGACTATATATAAAGGAAAGTAGAGAAAAGTACCTCTAAGCTATATAAGAGAACTAAGCTAAGCTAAGCTTAGCTTAGTGCGCTCTTAGAGAGCTAATCACGTAATTAGCTCTTAGTAGGCCTTATATAACAAAGCCTTATACTCTTCTTTAGTATCTAAAAAGATTAGTATATTATTTAGATATACTATATAGCTAATATCTACTAGTCCTAATAGGACTTAGCTAATATATACTTAAAACTACGTAGGGGTGTTAGTTAGGCTAAATAGTATAATAGTATATTTAAACTAGCTATATCTAGTCTAAAATACTATCTTCTATTTATCTCCTTCCTTAATTCTAATCCTATAGTATATATTATAAAGATCTAGCTTTATAAAGTATCTAGCTTAAGCTAGGCGATTTAAGGATTTAGATATTAGAGGTAATAGTCTATAGTTCTTAATTAAAATCTTATTTAACCCTTAATAATCTACGTATAGTTGTAAGCCTCTATCTTTTTTCTTTAAAAAGAGGATTAGAGCTTTAGCTAGGGATCTTAACTCCCTAATCTAACTATAAGCTAGAAAATTAGTTATATACTTCCTTAATACCTCTAATTTAAAAGCTAATAGGTTATATATTCCTAAATATAGTAGTTTAGATCTAGGTTCTAGGTTAATTAATAGATTATAAAGCGTATAATCTAGTAGATCCTTAGCGCTCTCTTCTAAAGTAAGCTCTATAAATTTAGCGTATTTAGTAGGAATCTACGCTAGTTTAGCCCTATCTAGTGTATTTAATAGTACTATATATACTATATATATAAAAACCCTATTATATAGTCTATGTATTATATAGTTAAATTAGGTAGTACTCTCTAATATAATCTTTTTAAACTTTTTAACTAAAGTGTTAGGCTTCCCCCTAAAGAGAACCTACTAGGTTGTGATATTTACCCTTAGTTATTCTATATCTATCTATAGCAAACCTAGGTAAATATTAAATTTAACTAGATCTATTACTATAAATTTAATTTTATAGGTTTATCTCTACCTACGTGAATTAGTTAGCTCTATATTAGTGTAAACTATGCTATATAGGCGTAAAGTAGACCTATTAGCCACTTCTACTAGTATATCTAGCAAAGGCTTAATCTTTAGGTCTAGTTCCTTAGCTAATCTTAGTAAAATAAGGTTTAACTTA
>JAFISD010000337.1:0-23654 GCA_022560085.1 Helminthosporium solani | reverse complement strand
GATAAGACTATATATAAAGGAAAGTAGAGAAAAGTACCTCTAAGCTATATAAGAGGACTAAGCTAAGCTAAGCTTAGCTTAATACACTCTTAGAGAGCTGATTATGTAATTAGCTCTAGGTAGGCCTTATGCGACACTTACTTATCCCTCTTATAATACTATATTATATTAATAAATACCCTCCTAATAGATTCTATACTAATAGTAGATATATTAAATATATTAGTTTAATAAATAACTAAACTATAAGATAATATCTAAATCTATAATAAAATAATATTAGCTAACCTTACTAACCTAGAGAGTTATTACTAAGAAGAAGTATAGATACTAAAGAAGGAAATATAAATAATCTAGTCTACCTAACTATTATTTATAGCTACTACGCCTACTAAGAGGTCTCTAGACTCTACTAAACTATTAGGAACTAGCTTAAAGTCTATTCCTACTTCTAATATAATAACCTAATATTATATAAGGCCTACCTAGAGCTAATTATATAATTAGCTCTTTAAAAGTATACTAAGCTAAGCTTAGCTTAGCTTAGTTCTCTTCTATAGATTAGTAATACTTTTCTTTACTTTTCTTTATATATAGTCTTATCTAATTATAGAGCTTTTATAGCTTAGTAATCTACTCTAATTAATTACTTAACCTTTATTCTAAAGCTCTTTTTTTCTCTATAGTTATAAGCCTAGCGCTTTAAATCTATAGTACTAATTCTCTACTATATTATCCTTAGCTATTATAAATATATAGTTATAAGCTCTAATTCTCCTATACTTTATTTATTAGATAATCTAGAATTATCTTAACTATTTTCTCTAGCTTATTCTATAGAGCTTAAGGATCTATCTACTTTATAAAGCTTTATTAAAGCCTTCTTAGCTTCTATAAGCTTATTCTTAACTAACTATACTAGCTATAGATTATATATAAAATACTTAGCCTAAGCTTAGTAATACCTCTATACTACTTACCTACTAACTTAGGGATTATAAAAGCTAGCTATTCTAGTTTATATAGTTTAAAGTTATAGTAATCAATAAGAATATCTAGCAGCGCGTTAATCCTAATACTAAAGATTTAGGGATAATCTAAAAAAGCTACCTAAAGCTACCTATAGAGCTCCCTAAAGATATAATAGAGTACTATAGAGAGATAACCTAATACAAAGCTCTTAAAAATAAGTAGTTAGTTACTATAGTAAGTATATAAAACCTATAGAACTAGGTAAATATAATAGTTAACCTAAATCTCCTATAGCCTACTCTTATAGTATATACTAGTAATAATAAGCCCTCTCTCTAGAAGCTTATTAAAGAGCTTAAAAAAAACCTTATACTAAGTAATATAAGTATAAAATACTATATTAGAGCTAAATATAAAGCTTACCTAGAGAAAGCTAAATATAGTTTATATAAGCTAGAAGCTTAATATAGAGAGTAGAATATACTATTTCTTTAAGCTAAGGTATATAACCTATTAAAGGGTACTAGCTTACTAGCTATTTAGGACTTTCTTAAAGTAATTATAGCATATATAGCCCTAGACTAGGGAAGATTAATATACTAGGAAATCCTTTAGGATTATATCCTTAATAAGCTAACTTAGAAGCTCTAGGATATTACTAGGGTCTTTATAATAATTACTAAAGAATATATTTTACGCTTAGCTAATAGTAAGCTAGTAGTGTATATACTTTAACTTAATAACCTCTAGTTCTTATTATTTAAGTTATAAGATATAGTAGTATTAGAAGGATATTATTATACGTAGGAGTAAGAGAGTAGCCTACTAGATATCCTATATCTAGTAGGAAAGAGGGTATCTTAGTTTAGTAAGTAGGAATAGATAATTTAATTTATAAGTATTAATCTATCTATAGATCTAAATTAGTAATAATAGTAATAATATTTTATTAATATTAATCTCTATATATATATATTGCTTAATTAATTAGTTAATATCCACCTGCTCTTGTTGAAAGAGGCAGGCCTATTTATCTCCATAGGTGGAGTGTATTAGGTGAATTTTCATGTGCCAAGCACACTGGCATACTAACTAACCAACCAACTATATATATCTTTTATTTAACGAAAACTCACGCAGTTGCTTATAAATAAATCTATATACAACATGCATGATATATCAAGTACAAATCTCTAGTTTATAACAAAACTTCATTCCTTGCAATGCACAATATGCAAGGAATACAAGGAAATGTCACGTGAATTATAGCAAATTAATGTCACATGATAAGTGCTTCATCAAAGTTCAATTTCACCACCGGACTTGGCCCCAATTTAGAACTAGTTACAAACACATACATAAATTTCTTTTCCGCAAAATCTCTCCAATTTAGACATTTCCTCACAGATGCGTTGAACAGCTACTACATGATAAAAAAGCTCGCTAACATCATTGTTCCCGCGCAAGTATTGTGTTCATTCATTGTGAACAACGCAGTAGAATGTAACTAACTCACCGGAAAAGATAAAAGAGCTCCCATAAAGGTTTCTGTACGCTCCCCGTAAACATTCTAACCTCAACTGACACCTAATTACTTCTAGCCTGGCCGTTGCTTTTGCCATGACGTACGACATCTGGAACGACCTACCAGCGGTTAGAACCTTCATAAAGACTACACAAGACAAATATGTTCCTCTTGGGATCGCAGGCCAGGGCAAGAGTGGACAAGTTTGGTACGCGCTTCAGAGGGGCTTGGTCAAGAATCATACCGAAATGGACAAGGCGAGAATCTCCGCCCTCCGAGCTCAGATCTGTGTTGTAAAAGTCTTCATGAATGAATCTGTTGGCTTCCCCAAGAAGAAAACAATGACGTTCTTCGATGAAATCGACAAGATGTTCGCACTTGAAGAGATGAATCAAGATACTAGTGACAAAGAGATTGCCGCGATGGTTCAAATCAAGAGCAACCCAGCATCCTGTACTTATCGATTTCCTCGACTAATTGAAGCTCTCAAGCTATCAGAAGCTGAGCTGGGCATGTCTGCATGGATATCCATGAGCGCCATTCGTGGCTTCCAGCTTTGTGATCTGACACGATTCGCTACCCAATTGAAAGATTGTCCTTTCCCAGAGGCTCTTGTCTATCACCTCTTCGTACAGCTCATGGAAGCCCTCGAGTTTCTACACAGCCAAAACCCTTCTATTTCAAAGACTGACATACAGCCCATTAACATCATGGTCGATCCCGCAAATTCCGAGATTCCCGGTCTTCCCAACTTCATATTCATCGACTTTGGAGGCAGCAAGCTCGGCATCGGAGATAACACGAAAATGCTGCAACGAGGCGCTTTCTACCGCGAAGTCCATCGTCTCACTACAAGGAACCATATTTGTGATCTCAAAAACTCTACAGACGGAAAGTCCTGCCTTCAAAAAGATATTTGCCGCTCCCATGATAAGAACTGGAAAGAATTTGTAATGACGCTAAATCTAAACTACATCGAGCTGACAGACAATTCTGCCATGGGCATGCCATTGATAGGTTTAGGGAAGGATGAGGACCTGCGACCAGGGGGACATATATTTGAGATGGCGAAGCACCAGAGAACCAATATAGATAATTGGAATCGCGCAGTTATCGAGGCTTTGGTAGCGGGAGCTACAAAGGAAGACCGATTTCCTTCTAAGGAGGGGGTCTTAAAAGCGCTTATTGCCCACCAAGGTAGGTATAAACAAGTTGTCAACTGAGAGATGATTCTTGAGAAGGAGGCTTCGTACCGATCATACCCATCTTTATACTAGAGACAATTTGACGAGCTTGTGCGCACTGAGGGGTTCATATGTATTACTACAAGACTAAGGTGCGGCGAAAATTTTGTTATTAATAGTGTTTTTAATCTAGTTTTGTACGAAAGCTATCTCAAAAACTAATAATAACTGTTCACGTTTCTATCGTTACTTTGAGTTTGACTGTGTGACTTGGAACGATTATGCAGTGGAAACCCCTCCCTTTTATTTTAATTTTACTAAATAAAAAGTGCGCGGACTTGACAAAGTTTGATTTTGCATCTGGTTAATTTAGACAGGCATCTACAAGCTTTTACTGATGAGGTGATAGTACTAGCTGGAATTTGAAGGCTGATTGTAACGGTGGTATTGCTGTTATATTTTAATATGATGTAGCTATGCTATATGAAATTTGGATAATTGTGGTTAGGAAGACGTCGATTAATTATAATGACAACAAGTACAATTGACTGCATTAAATGATTGGAAAGGATAGAGATTTAAGAGTCTAGCATTCTTCTATGAGAGGTATTATCCCTCACCAAATAGCGAGAACCATACCGTAGCGGGAAATTTGATAGGTAAAGTTTGTTAGATGCTGTATTCTATAACGCTGGAAGATTATCCTTAGCCTTATGGAGGCTGAAAGAAGATCATTCATGTAGCGTCACTATATCACTCAGTACCTCCAATGCCTCCTAAACTTAAGCGATATGATCCTGATCCCTGTGAGAGGCTGACGTAACGATTGCCATGTAACTAACATACACCACAGTGGCATGCAAGCAGCCTGTAGTCCGGAGCAACTGTGGCTTATAATCAGCACGAGACAATCAAATGGGATGACGATCAGGCGATCAGCGCAGATTCTGGTACTCTTTTTAAAGCGGGGATGAGGCAGCACAGGCTTGAAGCTGATGGGGCGATTTTGGATTGAAGCTTGCAGAACAGCTCATATCTTGACCCCGCCATAACCCTTACGGGCCAACTACGCCTCTCTCTCCATTGACAAGATCAGACCACTTAGGGAGCCAATAGGCGCTGTGTTTCCTGCATGTAGCCAGGATTGGGGCGGCATAGCGGTTACCTAATCCTGCCTCTTTGACTCGACAGACAGCGTTTTGCGTCACTGTATCGAGAAACGCAACCTCCCCGCTGGAAAGGGAGGCGCTCATAAGGAACACTAATAATATTCCTTCCTTCTGTGAGTTACCATGGAAACGGGACTAGAAGTGTATCGCGGTCGTTTCGCAGGCATACGAGCAAGTCTTGCGCTCGAGGTCAATCTAGGAATGGGTTTGATCGAGGTGGGTTCGGATTAGGTTCGGCTCCAACACGAATAATGTGCTGATATACGCGATGATAGAAACTTCTGGAGGAGTTAGACTCTACAAAGACCACGCTGAAGTAGACAAAGCTTGACTTGGACAGCGAATGTGAGGCGAGAAGGCGTCTCCAGCAGGAGGTCCAGGAGAGTAAGGAGTGGAAAGAGCAACAGGCAAGACGGCCGTTCGCAGTCGCGTTGATCGATGCGGATGCAGATGATTACGTGGTGAGTAGACCTACGGATAAGCGAGCTTGGGAGTTGCGTGACTGACTCACTCCGCCGTTGTAGTTTCATGACAGCTTCATCAAGAGGGGGGCGAAAGGCGGCGAAGAGGCGGCCGACACGCTCCTGGCTGAGTTACAGCCATATTTACGAAAGGTCACGAATGAGTCCAACGGGATGGACATCCTGGTGAGAGCGTTTGCGAACGTTGGTGGGCTAGGCGCAACACTTGAGCGTGGTGGTAGGTTGAAAGACGTGGGCCAGCTAAGGGCGTTTGCCACTGGCTTTAGCAGACGTCAAGCGTTTTTCGACTTTGTGGATTGTTCGAGGTGAAACATCGATTTCGGTTTTCCCTTTTGCTCTTGTCTCTTCTACTTTACCACCTCCGTTCAACCTCTATATTCTAATGCTAATGGTATCATCACAGAAAGTATCAAGTTTTTCCTGGAGAGTTTCCAGTGTAAACATCTCGTGCTCGCGTGTGGGCATGATTCCGGTTACGCACCATTTCTGGGGCAGTTTGTAGGAGACAAGCAGGCTGCAGAGCGCATTACGCTGTTGGAGGGAAGCCAATTCCCTGCGGCGATTGAAGATCTAGGTCTCAAGAATACGCGATTTACTTTGGTATTCAATGTGTTTATGCGGCCAGCGGTGCCGAATGGTTTGCCAGGACCAGCATGGGGACGGGATGGTGTTATGTCGTCAGTATCAACACCCCTTACTGATCGGGGCGGCGACGTCGGGGGACCATTTGCAATAGGGCGGAGAGTGCCGGAAATACCGTTCAATGGGTATCATGATCACCAGGCGCAGTCTGATAGGCTGGGGCCGGTATCAATGGACATGAACGGGCGTCGGGTTGACAAGGGACTGCAGGTGAACGACACGGTTGTTGAAAGTATCAAGAAACGGTCTTTGTGCTATTATCTTTTCCTCCGTGGAGAGTGTGTTTCGGATAAGTGCGACCGTAACCATGCACATCGGCCGCTGACGGACGATGAGTTTGATGCATTGTGGTGGCTGGCGCGACAGGGACAGTGTTTCAAGAGCCGGAAGGTGAATCGAGGTGGTAGCAACGATTGTTTAGATGAGATGTGTGTTTATGGCCACAGAAGTAGAGATATATGAAGGTGGGTTCATGATCTTTTTTAATGGATGGAGGGTATGAAGGGAGTACGGAAATGAGAAGCGGGATGCTTGTTTAGATGGAGCTTGGTCGTGGGGTTTTCTAAGCAGACTACTGTAAGGTAATAGTAAATCAATTCCATGATATAGGAACACCTAACGCTCATGCTGTCAATGTACATTATTACATGAGATTAGTAACAACAACTTGTTGAGCATAAGTGACTAGAGTGGCTGTTTCACAGCTCCTAACAATGTAGTAAGTCTCATAAGTGGGTTCAGTCAGTCAAAGTGAAGGTACCCTTCATATTTTCATTTTACTAATACATACGCGCCTCTGATGCTCTCTATGGCTTTGGTAAAGGCTCAACATAAGTGTGGATTAGATCAGACTAAGCCATATCGAGCGACGCCACTAGGCGTGCCAGAGTAGATGTTAGACGAAAAGGTCAATGATTGATTGCGTGTCGGATCAACCAATCACGGCGATTTACTGTAGGTATTAGTGTAGAAAACAGTGAATCTAGGCAGATACTAGTGAAACTCAGTGTATACTAGTGTATCACTGTAATTCACAGTGAAACCCGAGGTACCCAGCTACCTAAGCATTCACCTACTGGTCATGCTTTGTATGAGACTGTCACCAAGTATTGATGCTGTAGATGGTTCCTACCACCACTGCTAGCGTGGATACAGCGTATATAGCCAGCTCCTACCTCTATACCAATACAACAACCTTTTTACACACTTCTTCTGAGTCTATACCATAACACAGCACTGGCGAGAAGAACTCGCTACCATCGCGAATCACACGACTAAATAGCCATCCAAACAGTACTATGAGTACATGTGCCGTATCAATATTCCCAAGACATGACTGCTAACATTGTTTAGTCCGTCGCCCCATGGACTCCAGACCTCGAGCATGTCCATGGAACCATGGAACAAATAATGTCTCAATTCTCAACAGAACACCCCGTCTGGGATTGTCCATATACAATCTCTTGACATTCGTGATAATGTACCAGGGAATGCGCTGTGTAAGGGCTACGACCTTGGCAAGCGAAGTCAATCAACTAGCAGACCTCTATAATACTCATACCTACCATGTAAAAATGCCTTTGCCCCTCAGGTACTTCGTAGGAACGAAAAATATGTGCGCGAACTCATGCTTATGAATGCTAATCTACTGGTAAAGAAAGCCACAAACGCTGGTTGGATCAATGCGGAACCCTATCCATTGAAATAGACAGATAATTGGAAGGTTGTTGTATTGGTATAGATGTAGGAGCCAGCTATATTACCCGCGCTAGTAGTGTCAAGATAATATATGAGGGTTAGAAGCAAAGTTCTCAGTTCGTTATATGTCAGGCGCCCCTGTTGTCTGCGTCTCAACAATCGTCACATGTGCCCTTGAGCAATTACTTCAGCTCCAGATTATTATTAGGCACAAGCAGTCGTCTCAGTCATTAATTCGGCCTCTTTAGGCTAGGGGCCTAGTCTTTGCACCCTACTAGTAATTCATATCTCGCGGCCACAGATGATGTATTACGATCTACGAAAAGCGTTGAGTCGAAACTGGCACAAACGCCCTTCAAAGGTCAGCTATTTTAGTGTGTATTTTTTGACCTTTCGAGTAGTCACGCATTTACATTACACGAGTAAATCTCTGGGATTCCACACATCCTGCTCCTCTCAACATACATAGCCTCACCAGCGATACTATCACCACTCTACGCCCCTCACTTCATTCTTTCAAGGTTTACAGAAGAGATGTCTGTCAGATTGCGGGAGGATCAGTCTATCATTAATCAAGGCAAGTCTTGTCGTAGGGTTGTCTGGCATTTGCCCGAGTATAGAACTGAAAAGGGATATGCAATCGCAACATAGTTGTCACCACTTCTAGGCCTTGGACACGATTTCAAAAAGTTAATTTACAATTATCTGCAAAACAAGATTCGAAAAATCTGACAGGGAAGGTCACGTATAAGACAGGCTTGCGACAAGAGCGGGATGAAGCATCCCTAGACCCAGCGGAGCTTTTGGCTGCATTGAAAGTGATCAGGCAGCTTCAAGATCCACTTCCGTTGGAGTTATGGCAACATGGCTTGAGCAGCAAGTCGAGATTCTAAAATCATATACCAAAATTGATAATCTTACAGACACAAACAGGTCGGCTTTAAGCATTGACATGCCTCCTCCAATACCACGGAAACAGCTCTGCTATATTTGTCGCCTCTTCTTGGCAAGTGCACATCCTGCACAGCCCTTAGTGTGCATTTCCTGCGGCGACTTCAACCTTACTTCCTCGTTGCTCTCTACACCAGAAACGCTATGCCTCTCGCCGATGTTCACTGCGCTGGTCACTGATGTGCGTTTCAATCTTGGCTATCACACTATGTTGCGGCTTCTGCGTTGTGGTGCACGTGTGATTGCTACAACTCGGAGCCCTCGAGATGCCGTCACTCGATACCTTGGAGAAAGCGATTCTTCTTGGTGATGAAAATAGCTGAGGATTATGGATGAATGTGTAGCGAATGTTTTTGCACTTGTTCATGAGGCGAGGAAATGTTTGCGAGCATGGGCAGATGAAGTCGGCGGGGATGAAAGAATGAGACTAGATCATCTGGTCAACAATGCTGCCCAGACACTCACGGACAGTTTGAACATCGTTATTGAATAAGTTGGAGCCCTACAAAAAATCGTCAGGGTGCCAATCACTTTTCGAGATCTCTTATGAAGACGTTCTCTCCGCCCACACAGTCAACGCCTTTGTTTCTTTCATCATCAACCGCGAACTGCTCTCTCTGATGGGAAAGGTAGCCGTCTCATCGTAGTCACCTACTAGAACCCCCTTGGCCTAAATCATCAACGTTTTCTCCCTCGAGGGCACTTTCGAAGCCTGTTGTCACCCTCCGCCAAACGCAGCAAGCGCGTCCACAATAACATATCGAGGGTCGCTCTCGATATGACTACCGAGACCGAGTCAGCGACACCGTGACGGACAAGGCTTTTGGCTGTGAACACAGATGATACGAGATACATGAGTGCGGCGCTGGAGTACGAGAATGATTTCGATGGGGTACGGCCCAATGGGTGGGAGTATGGTACTGGGAGGGTACTCTAGCCTGTTTCTATTGACGCGATAGAAGGAAATTGCATTTGGGGCAGGTTTTTAAAACATTATAGCGCCGTCATTGTGAATCCTGGTGTTGGAAGTGAGTGATGTAGGTCAAGATTAGCGACGGAGCTGATCAGTATACGAATGATATATCGGTATTGTAAGTGATTGATTGTTTTCATATCTACCCAGTGTCCTTTATACTGTTGTGCCAAATTGTCTAGCAAACCTGCCTGATCCTACTCCCTGTATGCCAAAAATTGATGATGCATGCGCAGATATCCTTGCCCCCCCAAAAGCCGACAGAGTCTGTGACCAAAGGCCTAATGCCACCCCAAGTTCTCCTCGAACAGGAAGCGCGTCCTGTGCTTACCCCATCTCGCGTTCATTATCATCGCCTGCCACTCGGCACTACTCTTCAACCCGAACAGATTCCCCACCCGATCATCCATCGCGAACTGACCATCCTCGAAGAACAGCTCCTGCAGATCCATCAACTGGTACGAGTTGGGGAAAGGGTATGAAATCAACATGTCAAGCAGCGGGCTGGCTCCTGTAAGAGGGGTTCGCTTACCTATTGCATCCCACATATTCACGAAGATCTTTGTGAACCGTCCCAAGCCCGTGATTGTGATAGACCGCATAGATTTCGGTTTATTTGCGATGAGAGAAGCGACGACACCGACGAAGGGGAGCACACTGAATGGTCGAATGGAGGGAACGAAATTATACCTGCTCCAGAGTCCAGTACCGAGAAGGCGAATAGTGAGGTTAGTCACATCCTGACCAGTGAATCGTTGCCAGGCGAAGATGTTGGAATGGTGAAACACAGCGAAGGAGGCGATGTACTTCGTACTCGGAGATCGTAAAGAGGACTGAGAGCGAAGAACACGGGCGAGTACCAAGGGTGACAGGAGGCTCATGGTCGAGATGGTGTTTGGACCTACGATATCAGGGACCATGAGTTGAGACGCTGCGTTGATTCCCGGTAGGCTAAGGATCCCGTTAAGTAACTCAGATGGCTGGCGGTACTCTACTTGTTGAATAACCCGTACCGAGACGCTGAGATTGGTAATTGTCTTCCCGTAGACCAGCCTCATGTGGTCTCCGCATAGCTCTAGATCCGTTGATGTACTCGCCCCCAAGACCCTGTCTGTATGGAAGGAGTAATTGATATGGAGACTCCAGTCGGTAGCACTGAAATCCATGCGCAATTCTTCACACTGTTCCGCATAGGCGAGATCGCACGGATGGAGTATGGGTTTATAATAATCGAGAGCGGCGAGGGCATCGGGATCAGACTTGAACATCGCGTAACACATAACCCGCCGGTAGATGTCCTCTCGAATGGGTTGAGGGAGATTCAGCAGTGTTGGTGGATTGGCCATGGGCTTTTTTACAGCCGCAGATGCCCGTATTTGCCGCAGTACTCGGGCCAATGCCAAAGGTTTGTTCGTTTTCGTTGTCATGTTGGAGAGGATTGCGGTTTACTTGTGGTCAATGCAGTTACTCGGTCGCTACAACAATTTGTGAAGTTGACTTTGAACCAAGGTTGTTGTTTTTGAGATGGTGTAGACAACTCGAGGATTGAGAGCGTAGCTTCGTGGGACTTTTATCAACACCTGACTAGCGGTTCCAAACCTTGGCACTGTGAAGAGTGAATGTCTTCTCCCATGCCCATCGCTATCAAGTCCTATGAGGTGTGAAGCCGAGTCCCAGAATCCTTATTTAGCTTCTTTTAATTCACATCTCGTTTCCTCTTGAGAAAAACTATCAAGCATTGAGCCAAATGCCTGCACGTTCGAGCATAGATGCCCACCACGTGACTACAAACGTCTGGTCACAGCACGCGCGTTTGTACTCGGAAAATCAATTTTTGCCACGCACAAAAGATACATAAGTCCATTGGCGACCCAATTCTGGCAAAAGACAACACTTACTCATAATCAAAGCATCATCTCCCACAAAACGCGAAAGGCATACACCATCGACAACACAATGGCACCCAAAGAAACCATACGCTACAAAGACAGCCGCGGCGATACGATAATCATAAAGTTCGACCCTGACGAAATCCCCACCAGTGCGATTGTCGCCGCCGGTCAATCCAGGAATATGCCGCGCAACCCTACTGCACTTTCCATCTCCATGACTGCAACTCCTCCTAGCTCAAAAGCTGACAATGTCACCACAGCCACAGGAATTCCCGACAAGCCCGCTTCTACCGAGATACAGGGCCCCATCTCCATGTTCCATGAATGGCGCCAAGACCTCCGCTCAATAACCAATTGGTCTTCGCTTTTGCTGGATAAGGAGAGCGCAATCGAGCGGTTCAAGAAGGACAAGAAACCGAACATCGGTTTTGTGCTTTGGGAGGGGCATGTGAGCAGGGAGGGTATGGTGGGGAAGAAGCACATTAGGGTTCGTTGGGTGGGGTTTGAGAGGAGCGAGATCGGGTGCATGGTAGAGACGATGGGGAGATGAGACATTCCCATGGGGGGTGGATAAAATTGGGGGATGAATCGGTACAGATACGATCTTGAACTCCCGGAAACTTCTATGTGACAGTTATAATGAACAATCTTGTGGGATAGACGATGATGGATGAGCGTGCTAGCTACAAGACACGGACGTGGATATAAGAAACATGTGCCTAGTGCAATGAGAGGTCAGAAAAGTTTTCAAAGTGTGACAAGAACTGCGTGTGTACTTAGGTATGTAGATGAATCTTGCTCGGAAACCGTTCCACAAATCAATAGAATCGTGCTGCGTCCGAGGTTGTGACTCAAGCTTACTTTATGCAGAGTCTGAGACTTGTTGATAAAGGCGGTTTGGATAGAATGAGACAAGATTTTGATATTTAAGGGAGGACTCGAAAGGCGAGGAAGATCTAGTAGTACTTTGAAGAGTATCTGCTCAATGCAGGTTCGGCTTATAGAGTACACAGGTCCGGAGCACGAGTCTCCCAGCAAGATTCCCGGTCAACTGCGGAAAGCATTATGGGGCTCGAGACACAAGATACAAGACTATGAGATCATCTGGTGACATGAACTCGCAGACACGCAGAAATATGACCACCGTGAAGATGCCAGACCCAGGAACTATTGTAGGTTGTACGTCATCAGTTGGAATTGCCAACCTATGTATGCACCCAGAGAGACTTCAATCGATAACAAAATGCCGCACGCAACAGATAATTTTGTGTAAGCCTTCCCCAACGGGAGACCAAGAGGCCAAGATTCGGCCTTTCTGGATGTAATGTCTTGGGATGCAGCCGTAGCAAGGCAAGCTATGAGGTTTGGAATACGCCGCTGAGTCAGCACTTCGGCGCCGCGGCATTAGTGGCATGGGAAACATGACATGCATTCTCGTGTCCCCCCAAGAACTGATCCCCGCCAGCCATGAATACGCATATTCGGCCCTCACTCGCATAGTCGTGCCCACACAGAACACCAACTTATTCTTATTCTTACGTCCTTTCGCTCGCCGCTGAACGCACTGACCTCCCCGGGGAATTCCGAGCCGCCTGTCGAGCGCCGTCTACTGTTCACCCACGCCAACGCCAACGGCCTCAACGGTGATGACCGATCGCGAATAATACGAGCATGTTCCTACGGTCGCTACTCACCTCTCTCCAGCACGCCGTGTGCTTGCGCGTAAACTCTCTCATTCTGTGGCGGTAATAAATTTCGGGCGACGTTCAATGTGACGTGGTCGTGGTCTGCGCAGCATGTTACTCCCACTACCCACCGTCCAATTCGTGGTGGGCGTGTTCCTACTGGGCTACCTGCTCACATTCGTCGCATTTGCCTTCATCCGTGCCTTCACGGGCATCTCCATCCAGCGCATAGGCGTGTCTGGTTTGCGACGTATCGCTTTTGCGCCCAGAAACGGCCTGCGTATCGAGCTTCGTGGCCTCGGCCTCACCCTCCACCGCCCTACCTTCGCCCAGCCAACTTGGATCAGTATCAGGATCACAGAGCTGGCTATCGCCGTGGACTTGAAGGCTTTGAGTGACACGCCGCGCCAAAAGAGTCCATGGGCGAGGTGGGCGAACGGGTCGTCGAATAAACCGCCAAGGCGCGGGAACAGGCCGCCCGGGACGGGAACGCCGGAGGCAACGATCGAGGATAATGGCGATGAAGAGACGGGCGACGAGGAACTCCGGAGGAGCAGGACTTGGGAGAGGCTGACCGAGGTCAAGGAGCGCATCAAGCGTCTGCATCGGCAGATCAAGTGGATCAAAATGGTGGATCTGGTTGCGACAGGCACTGTGCTGACTGTCGTCGATGTCGGCTCTGTGCAGGTTGGCTCCTTTACCATGGCAGTGGACACGCGACGCAAGACGGTCGATCGCAGCCGTCTTTTCAACCACCACAAGCCAAAGCCGAACAGGCAACAACGGCCCGCCGAATGGCTCTTTACCGTGCGCAGCGTTTTGTTTACTTCTGAAGGCAACGAACCAACCGAGGTGCTCGACCACGCCAGTCTCAATGTCCATGGCATGCTGTATCGGGAGT
This sequence comes from Helminthosporium solani, assembly GCA_022560085.1. Classification (NCBI taxonomy): domain Eukaryota; kingdom Fungi; phylum Ascomycota; class Dothideomycetes; order Pleosporales; family Massarinaceae; genus Helminthosporium; species Helminthosporium solani. The sequence continues at coordinate 9,580 of JAFISD010000337.1, read as the reverse complement.
TGGACGGGCTGCGCGATGCCTCGATTGGCCTCAAGCTGGGTCGTCTTAGCGTACCGCTTGATGACGTAAAAAACTGTCTGGATCGTGCCAAAAAGTGCCGCGCTGCATCGCCTGTCAGGCAATCTGACCTGGATCAATCCGATATCTCGCTCAAGGCTGTCATGGAAGAGGTTGACCAGCCAGGGACCCGCGAGGAGAACATTGTCCGCACCGTGTCGGACTCACGCGAGTTTGCCAGCTCCATCTTGCGCGGTATTCAGGAGTTTCAGTTCGCTGTCAGCTATCTCGGCCTGACAGAGACAATCAAGGCCAGCCATGACGACGAGCCTCCTGTCTATCTCAACATATCCATTAAGGAAGTGACCATGGACCTTCTGCGACTCGATCCGCAAAGTCCTGCTCATCTCATGTACTTTTCACCCAACGATATCGCTCATCAGGCTCTCCTTGCCGCCATCTCTGTCTCCGTCGGTATTGATGATGGCCTGGGCCATCCTGAGCGCTTGCTGTATCTTCCTATGGCGACAATGACCCTCAATACTACGCTTCCCTCCAAAACTATACAGTTCTCACGCGACAAAAATGTCATGGAGCGCAATACTAATATCTTGTTTGCTAATCTAGTCGTTACGTCTCCATCCGTGGATCTTGACCCAAAGCACGTTCCCCTACTTCTTGCTCTGTCCCGTAATCGGGCATCGCAACGCCAACCACCGAGGATGCAGGATAGAAGACGCAATCTGATGCAGAGACTGTTGCCCAAAGCAACCGTCAAGATATCCATCCATGAACCCGTTGTCCGCATCACATTGCCTCCCATGGATCCAGGGAAAAAAGACTCCGATGAGTTTGATCTTCTCATCTCGTCCTCATCTTCGGTATCACTCGATCTCGAGTCATCACATGCCGCCGATGCTGAGCTTCATTACGCTCTCGTCTCCACCTTTCGTATGAACTCCCAGCAGCTCTATTACCAAACAACATCTAGCGAGAAACACAACCTCTTGCTTACTGATTTCCTGGAGTTAAAGGTGCAACTCAGCGCATCGCCCGATGTGGTCATTAATCTCAGCGGAACCGCACAGATGTTCTCTGTATTTCTCGTGCGACCTGAAATCAGCGAAGGCCTCCGGCAAATAGTCATTCAAGCCCAAAAAGATGTGCAGCTGAGACGACGGACTCACAAGCGAACAGGGCTCAACTTCTTACGGAAGTTACCCCCCTGGCTAGCACAGATGCAATTACGGGGTTCTGACTTCAATCTCGAAGTCGCTGGCGTCGATCCTGACGTATCAAAGCATTCGCGTGGCGTTGGACTACATCTAGAGTCGTGGACGGCAGAGTACAGACAACGAAAGAGCGATGAAGGCGAGTCACGTCCTGCTCGTAGGCGTGCACCTAGTCGAACTGTCAACCGCGACGAGTATTTGCTCCGACCAACGGCGCCTTCTTCCCCCAAATCACCCCGTAAATCTGGTAATCCCACGGATGGTCGAAGGCTTGCTGTGCATTGGCAAGGATTAGAGGGATACGTGCTCGAGAATGCCGATCAGTGGGAGCAAGATCCGTTCTTGTCTCTACCTCAAATGGAAGTGGTGTTTACGACCTCGTCGGACAAACAAGGGCCGATCTTCCATACTTGCCTATTCTGTCAGAGCCTATTCCTTCAATACTCTCTCTCCCGTCATTTTGCTCTGGGTGTCGCAACGGTCGTGTTGAAACGATCGTTCAACATGCCTCACTCTCAAGAAAAAGAGTCTACGCCACGATCACCTAGAGGACCCCAGCATCTCGCCGTACCCTCTCTTGGCAGCGAAGACCTCGACCCGGAAACTGGGCTCAAACGTGAAGCTATCACGTTGGACGTGAAAACACACTTAGTGCAAATTAAAGCCGACATGCCAGCTGAACCACCAGTCATGCTTCACATATTCGGCATGGAAGCTGGTCGTCATCGATGGACAAGTCCATTTCTGCGGTCACGTTTGGTACGCTTGTATGCTGAGAACCCACATGTTAAGCGTGTCTGGAGTCGGATCATCACTGTAAAAGCTTTGCGTATGGACTACAGACACGCGAAAAGGAGATATGGGAATACAGTTACAGAAGATAAATCGTTCGACATTGTTGCAGAGGCTATTCGAATCGCTGTCCCTCACCAATTGGTGATGCATCAAATATTCGACAACATAACCAACGTAGCAAAGACAGTCAAACAGATGCAGTATCGCTTCCAAACGGGTTCAGACGGGCACATTCTAAACAAAGAGCCAGAAGGTCCGAAGCATGTACCAAAGATATCGCTTCGTAGCCGCGCTGTGTTATTCGAAATCGAAGATGGATCCTTTGAATGGAAGCTAGGAATCATTTATCGGTATGGGTTAATGGAGCAGAAACAGCGCCTCGCTCGGGAGTTGGCTTTTGATCTAAAAGTTAAGAAGCTTCGCCAAGCCGAAGAGCGTCGGGGTGGCCGTCAACGGGCCAGGTCTGCGCACACTCGTGGGCGAAGTAAGGCAAGAAAAAACAAGGATTTGCGATTCCGAAGCAAGAGTGAAGATACAAGTGAGCCCGATTCACCTGACAGGCCCAAATCTGACAACCCTTTACGATACGACAAAGACGGTTACAGTGGCCTCAGCGGACACTGCAGGACGTCAATTGCGGAAGCGCGCACCAAACTGAACGAACTTAATGCCCAAACATGGAGAAAACGCATCGATCATGCCCTTACTTCTCAAAGCCATACAATAGACGAAATTCGGCAAATCTTCTGGGGTCTTGATGAGACCTCAGATGAGGTTGAGCACAAAGAGCGCATTATTTCTATCCCACGACGACCCCCCCTCGCTTCACTAGTTGTAAGCGATCTGGACATTACCATCGACAAACCCTCGTTTCCCCTCTACGAATATCCAAAGTTTCTTCGTGACGTCGGCAAAGGCATGCCGATGGACATGCAGTATGCGCTTCTTATCCCTGTGCATGTCCAAATACACATGGGTGAAGCCAAGGTGCAGCTTCGCGATTACCCTCTACCTCTAATTCACATTCCGGCTCTGCGGCCAACCCAATCTTCCCGTACACCCAGCTTGAGCTTGAACACGGACTTCGTCATCGCAGAAGAGTTCCGAGACAATAAGTCGTCGCGCATCTGTAGAGTAGTCGTAGTTCCGGAAGAAGAGGACGATTTGGGAAACTTCACTGGTGGCTATGCTGTTGATGTCCGTCGTACGGTCGCGCCCGTCAAGACGTACTCAGATATGAAGGTCGAGATAAACTCGTCCTACCCTACTCGTATCACTTGGGGAACGTCTTATCAGCCAGCTATTCAAGACATGATGCAGGTTATCGAGAGCTTTACCAAGCCAGCTTTTGATCCTTCTGAAAGGGTTGGTTTCTGGGACAAGATCCGGCTAACGTTCCACTCGCGCATCAAAGTATCGTGGAAAGGCGATGGCGATGTGCATCTCATCCTAAAAGGTAAAGTCATACAATATGTCAGACATATTCCAGCAGTTTTCTGACAAGGCTCAAGGATCTCGCGACCCTTACATGGTCACTGGTCATGGCGCCGGATTTGTGATGTGTTGGCAGAATGATGTTCAATTAAGCCTTGCCGAAGATAAAGACCCTAGAAATCTTTTGGTAGTTGACAGCGGAAGCTACGTCCTTGCCATTCCGGACCTTGGACATTACGCACGACAAGACTCTGAGCCCGACCCAGCTCTCCACAATGAAGGCTCCTCAAGTATATCGAGCTACAAGCAGCTTGCCATCTTCACGAAGACCATCATGAAACTCAATGGCAACGTACGTTGGGTTGCTGGGCTTGTATTCGAGCGAAACCTTCACCAAGGCGGGCGATCATTCGAATTCATTCCTCACTACGATGTGGTACTGAAGCACCCTCAGTATGCTAAACAGTTGGGTGATAAGGTAACTACCTCTCTGTATCTTTCAGGTCAGTCAGCTTATTTTTAATAGGTCTACGATGCGTTCAGAGGGTTCAGGAGCCATCATATCCATATGTCTCTTGCCATTGCTGCACCTCATGATCGCGAATGGTCCGTTGCGAACCTTGAGCCATCGAAAACGTACAACAGTGTTCATTTGACCCCTCGATTCTTCACCCACTTCTACAACTGGTGGTCCATGTTTTCTGGTGCCATGTCACTTCCAATACGGCAAGGTGCACTGTGGCCCGGCATTGAGAAGTCAAGCAAGAAGTTTGGTCGGCACCTGGCAACTATAAAGTACAACCTCTTACTATCGCCGCTGTACATGAGTCACATCTACAAGCACAAAGATGCCGAAGACTACGGACAGAATTCGGTAGCCTCGACTGGCCTGAAGGCACGTGTCGACAGCTTCATGTTAGATCTGCACCAGAGGCGAGAAGAATTTCGAACAATCGTCCAAGCACCGAAAAGCCAAGAAGATAGCCGGCAGAACCAGACATCGGGTATGCGCATCAATCAAGTACAACTGGATCTCATCAGGACCGATGTGCGCGCAGTATCTGCTAGTATAGGAGGAACAGATACGGATGATGTCAACGACGCGACTCCCGAGACAGTAGCAGAGTGCAACCAAGAACAACACGTATCGGCCGATCTTTCGAAATTTACTATACCTGACAATGACTGGGGTTGGGTGGATATGGATGATTTCGTTGAGCTAGGTTGGCTTCTCCCAGCAGAAGGCAACCCTGAGACCCAGATTCTACCATTGGCAGTTGCACCTCGCTTCACCTACTTCCGCCAGACAGATCATGCAGACAATATTTCTGGAGACCCACATCGAACAAGTCCTTTTGGCAATGAACCAAGTCACCACTGCGTAATGTCTTCCCGCAATGACCCCAGGCAGGTTCAGTGCCAACTTATCGAACAACGCTTGAACCAAGTCAAGGAGCAAATCACCCAAAATCAACGCGCGATAGGTGACCAAGAACTTCGTATAATCCGCGACCCGGATGATAAGGCTGACTCGCGTGAACGTTTGGAAGTACTGCATAACCACACGGGTATGTTGCAGCGGAAACACGACTTTCTTCTTTCTATGCACCAGAGTTTGATCGAAAGATTGAGAACAAATGACCAGAATGCTGTGCCCGAGTCCGAGACAGACGATGAGGATGAGTACTACGAAGCTCATGAAGATCACGAGCAAGCCGACCCTGATACGAAAGGAATGGACTCCGCACCCAATGCCGATTACATTAGCGACTTCAACAATCGTTTCATCATCCACAACGTGCATTTCAAATGGAACAATTCTCTGCGGAATATCATTCTTCGCTATATTCATCAAGTAAGCCAGCGTCGAGGTTTTGTCTACTACATGTCACGAAGGGCTGTTAAATTCATTCTCGACATTGTGGATGAGCAGAATCGAACACGACAAGGCTCTACTAGCGGACCAAGCCAAAGACCTTCCTCGCCTTTCTCGCCAGATACTGATGACGAGATCGATGTTCAAGGGCGTATCGAGGAGATCTTGAATGACGGCAGGAACTTCGTGAACTTGGACGACTCTGATCGAGTAGGAGAAGAACAAACGAAACAGTCTAACGACGGAGATGACGATCTCGCTGTCGATTACCTTGCTCAGAATACGTATATAGTCCGTTTGATCGCGCCACAGATACAACTTCAAAGCGAAAAGAACACCAAAGCAGCAGTCCTTGTCACAGCCAAGGGCATGCAGCTCAAGGTCATCCAAATTATGGACAAAGATCGTGTCATGGACGAAGTCTCTGGTCTAGTCCAACGGCGGTTCACAGCTTCCATGGATAGTCTTCAGATCTTTGTTACAACATCACAGGCATTCAAGACAGAAAACATTCACATGTATTCAGGCAGCACATACGGATCGCCTTCTGGATCTGCTTGGCCGCCGTGGGTGCCATTCGAGGTCATGTTTGAGTTCCATACCAATCCATTCGGCTTTCAGCGAGTGGTGCAGCGGACGTCAGCAAGTCTGCGGTTGGACAAATACAACACCCTGCGTCTCAAATACAACGATGACGTCTCAGGCGGTGATTCGGCTTCCCACAAAGAGAACATGGAAAGCAGAGTTGACCACGTCTGGATCGATTTTCCTCACGTCCGCGCACTCTGTAACTCCCAGCAATACTATGCTCTATACGTCATTGTTCTTGATCTTTTGTTGTACAGCGAGCCCCTGGAAAAGACGCGGAACGAGCGACTTGAAAAGATCATGCTCGCTTCCGATTTTAGCGATCTAACCGGTGCTCCCGGTTTGGTAGTGGGCTTGCAGGAGCGTATCCGGCAGCTCGAAGAAATTAAGACTGCCTTCCAGATCAACGAGAAGTATCTTGACAAACAAGGTTGGAATGACCGGATCGAAGTGGAGAAAGATCTTGCCATATACGAGGATGAGCTCTTCTTTGTCATGAAAGCCATAACTACCGCTCAACGCAAGAACGACGACCGTGCTCAAGCGAAGCAGTCGACCGGCGTCCTGCATTGGTACATTGCTGCTAATGAGATCGTTTGGCATCTTCTGCGCGAAACGAGTCACGATTCACTCGCCGAATTCCAGCTGAAGAACGCCCTCTTCGACCGCACGGACAACAACGACGGTTCCAACCTCAATATAGTGGAAGTCGAGCAGATGATTGGTCTCAACCTGCTGCCTAACGCCATCTACCCCAAAATGATATCTCCTTACCTTGAGCCAGGTCGCACGATGCCAGACGGACAAGAGACAAAGATGTTCAAAGTTGAGTGGGTCATGCTCGAAGCAATTGCTGGGATTCCAGTCATGGAGCATTTCGAAGTAAACTTGTTTCCGCTCAAGGTGCAGCTCGAATGGGAAATTGGAAAGAAGCTGTTCGAGTACGTCTTCCCTGGCATCAAGGACAGCAGTGGAAAAACCGGCAACCATTCGCCATTCCTAGTCAAGCACATACTGCCTACAAATGGGGAAGATGATGATGATCCTGACGGTCCCGAGAGTATGGGGTCTTCAGTTGTGTCAAACGGCCCTGCAACCTTACCTGACAACGAGAGCGAGGTGATGGCACTGAAACTCCGCCTCACTCCGACCTTACAATTACCCGAGCCGCATTCAAAAACCGATCGTAAGGCCAGAAGGGGTTCAGAGAAGCGACCAGGACTACACCACCTTCGTATCTTTCGTGACAACCAATCACGCACCGGCAGCGAGTTCAGACGGAGCCTCCACCCAAGCTCAGCTTATGCGAGCCTCGATCCTGGATCAATACAAAGCGCGTCTCGTCCTGGCTCCATGCGCTCTGGTTCGGCTTCAACCACCCTAACCGCCTCAACATCCGATTCAAACCGGACCACAAAGCGTTTCGGTCTGTACCGTAGTGGAACCAACGACAAGAAAATGACTGCCGATAAAAAGGCCCGTAACGATGACCTCACGCAAATGATGACGCGTGCGTCAAACTACATGACTCTCTCCTACGTCCACATTCCCAGCATGATTCTATGTCTTAGTTACAAAGGCAAAGGGCAACGCAATTTCGAAGACGTCCACGATCTAGTCTTTAAAATGCCAACTCTCGAGTATCACAACAAGACCTGGTCGAACCTCGACCTTGCCCTACAGCTTAAAAGAGACGTCATTCGGGCCCTCATTTCTCATGCCGGCGCTATTGTAGGAAACAAGTTCACCCATCATCGCCCCGCAAAACAAACTCAATCTCGCCTCCGTCAGATAGCGAATAGTAGCTCCATAAAGCTCGCATCTCCCGATCTCTCGGGCACAGAAACAAATTCTATTCACGATCAAAGCCCCGGCAGTTCAGATCACTCCAGCGAACGTCCCAGCCGTCGTTCCTTCACCTCGGGCCGTGCCAACTCCACATTCTCCACTCTCTCCGAAGAAGGATCTTCCATCCACTCATCTTCTCGTAGTCAAACACGCGTAACCAATCCCACTGGCAACAGTGCCGAGGGAACCGGGAGCATCATGAAAGGTAGCTGGGCAGAGACAGGCGATGTCGTGGAAGATGGAAGGACGTTCGCTGATGAGCTTTCGAGAGTCGATCAAACGGAGCCCGAACATGCGGGAGTCATTGGCAGTTTGGGTCGCCATTTGACGCAAGTTACGCCATTTGTGAGCCACAAGGGGGAAAGGGAGAGGGGAAGGAAAGACAGCACTGGGACTGGTGTAAAGGGGGAGGATGATGATGTTGATGGGTAAGTTCAGACCTCTTCACTATCATTTTTTAACGTGGGTGTTGGTGGATACTAACATGTGCTTTGTAGAACAAGGAAAAGATCCAAGTTCTCGAAGCTGCTGGGTAGGGCGAATAACTGATCGCTTTGAATGAGGTGTGGGGAGATAGGCAGGCAGTATGGGAGTGAGACGCTTTCGTTATTTGGAAGGAGGGGACATTACCTTACATCATGCATTCTCCTGGCGTTTCTGCTTCCCTTTGTTTTCGGGGGCGGTTGGGACACTTGGTTTCAGTGCGTAGTAGAGTGCAGTACAGCTGCTCACCAGTGATTTAGACATACCATTGCTACGTTGAGGATCTGGGGGTTTTCGGCTTTGATTTAGATTTCGGCTTAGTGGCTAGTAGATGGATGGAAGGATGATTGCTGGAGCAGTCCGTCTCGCGACGCGGTCGATTAGGATTTATAATTGAGGCTTGTTTTATCGATTATGCGCTAAGTCTTGTGACTACTGTTTTTCTGATTTGTGTAATTGGAAGTCGTGGGGTCGTTGTTCATCCGCCTTGGAGGCTACTACAGTCTTTGCTCGCAACGCTTGATGGGGGTACGCCCCAGCTACTTTTTCCTGGCAGAAACTGCTAGAAAAGAAGCTTAAATCTCGAGTTATGTCTGCGAGCTAGATGCTTTGATATCGAGAGGGGTTTCAAGGCTTGAACGCTGGTTGTTGGCGTCTTATCGTTGGTGGGGTTAATTTGGTGACGGGATGGATGGAGTGGTGCTTTTGTCATTGCGTTGGTGAGGGCTGCGTTGCGGGTTTTCGGGGCGTTGGCTGCGGAGCAGACAGATTTTTAGGTAAAGGCAGGCTGTAAATACAGCTGAAATTGGAGGAGATGTACAAGGAGGAGGAGAAAGACAGGGTAGCTGTGCGTGTTGTAGAGGGTTCTTGGTCTCGAATAGATGTTGTTATAGAAGCATCCGCTTACTGAGTTGCTAGGTTGTGAAACTACAAGCAAATGAAAAGTCGGTTTGGTGGAGCGTTCACGTTTTCGTGATGTTCTGCGTAAAGGATGAGATGTTGTCGCGTCAAGATCGCTTGTTAACCACGATGACTTGTGGAAAGTTTGATCAAACCAATGTTAGACGCCTAAAATTGAGATAGCTATACACCCACGCGGGTGACAAATTAAGCAATATACCAAAACAAGCCCGTACATACGCGATAGAGCTCCTATATAAAATACGTATATATTTTATTATATAGTTATTTTAAGTTATTAAAATAATACTAATATAGTCTAAAGTTTATTCTTTATATAAAAATAATTATTCTAGCTATACTTACTACTTAATACTTACTAAATTACATATTCTTAGTATAATTAAGTACCTATAAGCTAAGGGTA
>JAFISD010000336.1:0-23688 GCA_022560085.1 Helminthosporium solani | reverse complement strand
TCGCCTTTTTGTTCTTTTTTTTTTTTTTTTTCCTTTTTTTTTTTTTTTTTTTGTTTTTTTTATTTTTTTTTTTTTTTTTTTTATTTTTTCCCCCCCCCCCCCCCCCTCCCCGTTCAAATTAGGTTTCGCGCTTGGATCTCGCCATCATAACGTTCAGAGAAAGACAAATACAGAGAGTTAAGTGGGTGTCGCGGTTTATCTAGGCGCGGGGAATGGGGGGTTATGTGATTGGAGATTTTGATCGAGGGTGATTTGTATTCGTATGTACCGTACCTAGCACCGAGCTAATCTAGTTTATTTGTGCGTGCAAGGTGAGTATGCATATATATATATATGTACCTAAAGTAGGTGTGACTTGTGCTACCAATCTATTTACCTAGGTATCTACCAATCTACCTACCCTACCTGCACGACGGCGCTTGTTTACAATGGGTATGGCATCTGGGCGGGTTGAATGTAGTGGTATGTTTGTTCACACAAGGTGGGCGGTGATTGCGCTGATGGGCTGAGGAGTGTGGATTTTGTATGGGAGATGTGAGGTGTTCATCATTAAGTGGATTGGTGGCATGTCTGGGTGTATCGTGGATTCGTATTGATTTGACTACTAAGGTAGGTATTTGGTACGAGGACTGAGAGGAGTATTTGGCCGGGCGGGTGGAAAGAGATAAGGTATATGTTTGGAAACAAGAGCAAGAGTATCGCAAGGATAAAAGGTGTGTGTAGGAAAGACTGGGACAAGGGGAGGAAGGGAGAAGGGAATAAAGAAATAAAATCAACGTATAGTATAGTCCCAGCGAAAAGTGACAACGGATGGTCATTAGCGTCGTTAGTAGAACAAAACGTTACAGTACCCCCAATCAAAGTGCAGAGGTCGAACAATGTAGCCAATTTGTGTAAGAGAAGCTCAAGGAACCGAAACATTAGGACTTGTATCGAGGCGGTAAGGACCGAGCGACAAATGGAGGGAACGCATGTTGAGCGTGTAAACGTATACGGTATAGATTGGTGGCTGGTGATATTCAATGGTTCGCATACGGGAGAACCAGCGGATCGTCCCGGGTGGCCTTGGCGGGGGCCATAAAACTCAACGTCTTCTCATGTCGCAACTTCTTCAATTGTAGTAGCACATGTACTCTCCGTTCTCATAACGCTTGAGTTCATGTTTCGTCGAATCCGGTGCCCATGTTGGAGGGCATGTATACACGTAGACGACGAGGCCCCTTTTATCAGTACCTGTTGCTGTCAGTGAGTGTATACCAATCGCCAAAAATCAGACTTACGCCCAGATGGCAGGCTATGGAGAGCCCATCTACCATTCTGAAACATACTCGGCAACCACGACACAAGGTGATTGCGGGGCATAGAGAATGCAAGTAGGGCGAGGAATATCGGGAGGTCCCCTTTGAGACCACCATATTGTGGGTATGGGGTTATTCTATAGGGATCGCGGTACACATCCGGTAGCAACATTTTTGGCCAGTATTGGTCCGACCTTGTCCAATTGATTGTAGATCTTTGACCTGCGTTTGTGAGGTATGAACTGGTGTCATTACCCTCGTAGTCAAACCTGAGCGGATGCCAGACCTCAGCCTTATCGGGTCTTGTTGCGTCGCCTCTCAGTACCCAAAAGCCGAATCCACTGCAGAAGAACATGGAGAATGTCCTGTAGGGTTCTGCGCCTTGAGGCAAGCTGGGCGTAGCGCTAATTCCCTGCCCGTTACAAAACCACCATTTGCCTGTAGCGCCTCCCGTACCGAGACCGTTATCGCCGGGCTTTGTTGAGGGTCTCCAAATATTTCCATCGCTCTGAGAACGGGAAACACCTCTTTCGGCTACTTCGTCAATTCGAAAAAGGTAGGATGGCTGCTTCAGATCTGCGTCAGAATCCACGTGCTGCATGTGGCTGGAAGAACACTGACCGGCATGATGGTATATTCTGCGGACAATCAAGATAGACTATAAAATAGGGGTAATGGGTGATTAGCTTTCCAAAGGTATACATGTTCTACCTCATATGCTTCCCTTCTCCATCGACATCACTGGCCTTTATCCATCCGCCCAGAAGATGCGGCTCTGCTGCATGCCACCGTCTTGGACGTATTGTGCGAATCTGATCAGCCGACTTAGAACAGGTAGCGGATCTGACGCCGCAGATAAGGTGCTGGCGCACACAGAGTTGACAACGCGGCAGAATCCTATACGGCTGCAGAGACGTGGAGCAACCATCCTGGTGGGCATTCCCTTACCCCGCGGCGGGCTCAGACCCGATCATAGCAGCCACATAGTACCATCCCAGAAACATGTGTGCTCTATTCCACGTGGCCGATGATACCAAAGAGACGATGTATAGCGACGCTCTGGAGGTTTCTCTCAAGCCATAGCGATCCCAAGCCGCGAAGTGAATTCTGATGGCATTCCTGGTGTCTCCGTATCTTTACTTAGGTGCAGATATCGTTGGCAGCAGCGGCAATATGTAGACAGAATGTGGTAAGCCGACCGCGTATCCCGCCGGGCGGCAATGCGATGGTGCATGCAATCTTGGCCAACCAGCAAGTGCTTTATGGCGCCTTCGCAAGGAATGGCCCTGTGCTAGCGGCACACCTTTGCGATGATTCCGTGGGCGACTGTGCAAATTGCAGCCTGGCGCATGCCGAGAGGGTAAGAGAGGTCGGCTAGATCCCGTATGTCTGTGTTGGCCCCGCAAACATGCCCTCGGACGAGCTAAAGGTACCATGCATTTCAGGTTGCCGATGAGAAGTGAAGGTAGCCATTGCTATGAGCGGGCCTGCTCCTACGGAAATTGGTTGGAATACAGTGATGCTATTGTTCCGATCATGGCAGCTGTCAGATGGCCGAAAATGCAAGCGGGCGCATTGCTCTAACCGGTGAAATCTGAGCCATGTACGTCGACAAAGGTGGGAACGATTGGGATGCGGCTCTGCTCGAAGATCATAGCCAGAGAAGTATAAAGGATTGGGCGGGCAAGCTACAACGCTCCCGGGGATAGTTGGACTGGCCGACGGCAACACCGATCGAAGATTGGTCGGACGGCTTTTGGTCAGACTTCAGCAATCTGGGCAATAGAAAAGTAAGTTGCTCTCGCGAATGTGAATATCTTGTAAGACGATCGAGGTTGCTAACACCGTACCTTAGGGAATCGTGGGAATGACGAGCAATATGTAGGCCCGTGGCCGTCGGCTGATCAGCCCTGGGCTGCGCCGTGTAAGCTCCCGGAGAACGTCTGGAAGTTTGCCTCGTTGCCTTTTCACTTCATCCTGTCACTACTTCTTGAGTCGCTTCGGCCGCTCCGACGAATAAGGCTGCTGAGATGCAGCTATTTCCCTTCGAAAATACCTCTTCGGTGCAATCCTGCGCTCAAGTGGGTGCCAACAATTACGGAACTGTCGATCAACGACCAATGAGACCGACGAATCGCCATATACTCTCAATCGGTCTCACCGGAAGGGTGCATCTGGTGGTCGAAATCAGTCCTCTCTGCACTTATACTGGGCCGCGTTGCTAAGAAGTAGCTCACCGGTCAGCATTGCACCTGCACTCAGATTGCTTTCAGATTGACACCACGTAGGGTCATGCGTACGCCTTTAGTCAACATCATTAGCCTACGATTTGACACCAAAGCCGCTGCCTAAGCTTTCCTTGTCTAATCGAATACCAATCACCGGTATCTTTCCGCAATCCTGATGAGAGTACGGTTTGCTTCCTCACGCAAGAACTAGCCTATGGTGGGAAGATATGGCTCAAGGCTCAGCTCAGCGACGGGAGGTGGCCACTGGGTAGGCCTAGATGCCCCGGTCAAGAGACTTGATTCTGATGGAGGAGTTGGCCTGCGTGATGGACTATTCCGTGCGAACAGGGGATGCATACATATGCATGAGTTCCTGCAAGGTTGCCGAAGCCGGCCACACAGATACGATATCTTTTGTACCATGACGTTTCTTCACAGCGAACACGATCCTTCTATCACCAACATAAAGAAGGTGGAGGTGGTTGCTGCAGCACCACTGTGGAGCCAAATCGCCTGTCTCGGACTCTGCCACGTCTGCTCTCTCAGAGATGTGGCTGAAGCAAAAAAGAGAGTATTCCTTGGTAAACCCATTCTGTATCAGCCATTCATAAGCTCAGCCTTGGGACGATGGTGGCAGTCCTGTTCCGTTAGTAGGCTCTCATAAGTAGATCAAGGCGCCCCTCGAACGTCCGAACACCCAACCCCCACCCTCGCGCTATGAGGCCTCAATACCCCAACGGAGTTTGACTGTATAGGGATCGATCAGCCAAAAAGTGGAGGGTGAACAAAAAGATAGCCGTGAAACGGTATATCGTAAGAGGAGCAGCAGCTGGACTGTTGGGATCCGGAAATTGTTGAACGTGCACAAAGCGCTGTTGAACAAGAGGGGCATCGGCATTATACATCTTGTCATAAACGCGAAGGTTTCTCGATTCTGCACTACATATACCGGCTTCGGGAATTCAAATCCCCGTTGGATTTTATCCCGTCTCGACCTGGCCTATCTCGCCGAGAAGGTCGACGCAAACTTGGGGCACAGTCTATTGATCATGGCTTCAGAGATGAGCGAGATCTCCTTGGCCGAAAGGCTTCCTATGTGGCCCGGAATTCGACTTTGAGCCGTATCTGTGGGAGATGAGAAACATCGTTTGGTGTTGCTATCGATTGTCGACGAGAAACTACCTAGCAGCGGTATCTAGACAGGGGCGACTCTCGGAAATTTGCGCGACGTGGCCAAATATTCCTTTGTCACATTGTAGCTTAGACAGCATCGCCGAGATGACGGTCCGAGGAGTTTTGTCCGTGGTTATAGGGAAAATGCGTTCGTCGTCTCAAAGCGGTGAGATATGTCCAGGCGTCGGCACTGGGAGCTCCTTCACCATCGGAAATAGTGGTTCAGGCAACGGCTTGGAGGTAAATGGACAAGAAGGGACGAGAGACAAGTAGAGCTACGAAATACGAAGTTATAATCCAAACGAAAGAAATCTTTGGGCCAGCGGTGAGAACAAAACACAGAATGTTGTATATCCATGTGTCTGATGGCGCTTGCTTTTGGAAGGTGAGCTTAGTAATACACTAGCGACCTGAACAGCCAATGACGTCGACGGAAATGTCGGAGCGCACGTACCAAAAATTTGCCTCGAAAGTGGTTCGCACGACCTTCACAATCACAACTCTCTGTCGCAAGGTCTGTGAAGATCTCGGCACAACAGGTAAACCCTCTTAACGCACAAAGCTAAAAACGAAGTGTTGCCTTGAGTTGGCCGTTTCTGCCTGCCCGTTCCAAATGGCTCAGCAACTGAGCACTCCGCCTCAAGTGGCATCCACATCGAGCAAGAAGCCGATACATTCAATCATTCTCGACACAGGACCGCTGATCAACAACACGATTGCAATCTCAACCATAGTTGGATCAGCAGAGCATCTGTATACTACACCAGCCATCATATCCGAGATCCGTGATGCCGCCACCAGGTCACGAGTCGAAATGACTCTCTTGCCATTTTTGAACATAAGGACTCCTACACCTGCTAGCTATGAAGCCGTGTCAGCATTTGCAAAAAAGACGGGTGACTTTTCGGTTTTGAGTAGACAGGATCTGGGTATCCTGGCGTTGGCGTATGAGGTGCATTGCGAGAGGCATGGTGGCTCTGCCGGGCTAAGAAATGAGCCTGGTAAGCCAGTGAAGAGAACGCCCCAGCAGGAGGAGGATGGTCAAGTGGCTGGAAAGAAGGAAAAAGAAGCGAGCGTGGCAGATGCGCTGAAAGAGGAAACCCCGACTCATCAGCAAAAGAAAGGGGAGGATAGTACCGAGCAGAGGGCAGACAAGATTGAAGACAACGACGAAAAGGAGAAGGTCTCTGAACCAGATCAAGCGGAGGGGGCGATTGAAGAAGTGTGGGAAACTGTGGGTAAGAAAATGAAGCAGAATAGATCGTCGAAGCCAAAGAAGGCGATTATGCAAAAGACACGGAAGCAGACAAAAAAATCCAAGGGGAACTCACAGCACAGCGATAGTGTTGAAACTGCGGTAGAATCAACAACGGCAGAGGAGACTGCATCGACAGAGAAACTGGCAGATGTATCAACTACCGAGAACAAGGCATCTCGGAGCGATACTCAACCCGAGGCCGACATTCCGGCAGGAACACTGTATGTTGTCGACTCAGTTTCCGGTCAAAGGGCTCCGTCGCAGGAGACGATTCCAGAAGAACACGATCAGCAAGATCAGCAGGTAGCCCAAACAGGAGAAGCTGCTCCTCAACTTGTAGAGCAGGATATGTCCGGCCTACACATCTCTCAGTCTACTGGAGAACCACCGGTTGACTCCGCTGCCCCCACCTCCGATGACGATTCAGATGACGATTGGATAACTCCGGAGAATCTCCACCAACGCCAGGCCACAGACAATGGCACGTCCCCGGCGTCCCCCTCCGCCAATCAGCCCCAGATCGCTGTTACAACAATGACGACCGACTACGCGATGCAAAACGTTCTCCTGCAAATGAACCTCAACCTTCTATCTCCTGCCATGCAACGTATTCGCAACATCCGTTCTACCATACTACGCTGCCAGGGATGTTTCTTCACCACCAAACAGATGGATAAGCAATTCTGCCCTCGTTGTGGCGGCCCAACAATGGCTCGTGTGACGTGCAGCACGAACGCGAAGGGCGTTTTCCGGATTCATCTCAGCAAGAGTTATCAAGTCAATAAGAGAGGGAATAAGTATAGTGTGCCGAAACCGGTGGCGGGAACTGCGAACGGAAAGATGAGGGAGAAAGGTGGCGGGCAAGGTGGTTGGGGAAGGGACTTGGTTCTTAGTGAGGATCAGAAAGAGTATACGAGGCTAATCGAAGAAGGTTCGAGGATCAAAACAAGGGATCTAATGGATGCAGACTATCTGCCTGGAATCTTGACGGGAGATCGGGGAAAAGCTGGCGGGAAGCCCAAGATTGGGGCGGGGAGGAATATCAATTCGAAGAGAAGGTTCTAGGTGTAACGAGGATTGCAACGAGAACATGATGGGTAGGAAGGAAGCATTAGACAGGCGTTGTTAGATTTGGAAAAAAAAATTGGTATTCTTCATTGAATTGCTTACGAGCATGGAATGGGTATCTCATTATGCTAAACAAAGTATTAAACGCCATCACCCTCTTTCTTGTCCCACTATCGATCTATGCCCCAAACTACCACATTCCCGTCTCCTCCTGCGCTAGCCCACTCTTTCCTGGTTTTACAAAAGGCCACCGCAGAGACGACATCCTTCTTCTCCTTCGCCTTACCAGTAGCCATGCCTTTGACTTCCTTCATCTCGCTATGTCTAAACTTATGCAAACACTCTCCCTCCAACAAATCCCACGCAAATACCATTCCATCGTCGCTCCCGCTGACAACCACACTATCATTCAGCCCAAGCGTACTCCTAACCCTCAACTCAGTATTGACAAAAACATCATCCCGATACGCCTTAAGCAGCTGCCCATTCCCCCGATCCATCAACCGAACTGTAGAATCCAAGCCAGAAACCAATATCTCAGTGCCCTTCTTCGACACAGACAGACTGGTAACCGGATGCCCAATCACATCCACCTGACACATTCCCATCCTCAAATCATAGCTGCGAACCTTGCCGTCCACACTCCCGCTGATGATGTCGCCGTCCCAGACAACCACATCGGTGACACTATCCTTGGCTTCATCGAACGTCATGATGGGTTTGTACGCGTTGGACTTGACGTCCCATATCCTAACCGTACCATCGAAGCTTGCGCTCACAACCACACTGTCGCCGTCACCGCCAAAAACACCTCGATTCACACGGCCTGCGTGTCCGCTCCATCGTCGCACCGTCTGCGCAGTTTGCACGTCCCAGAGAAACACGGTCTTGTCGCCGCCAGTAGATACGAAGCGGTCATTCGCCTCGTTGACATCGATGGAAAGGACTTCATAGCCGTGTGCAGAATACTTGTTGACGAGACCCGGGGCGCGGGCGGCGGATGCGGAGTACTTGGTGGTCGGCTGAGAAGCTGTGGAGGGGGGAGGTGCCTTTTGAGGGTTGTAGAGACGGATTGTGCGGTCGGCGCTGCCGGTTAGGATATATGATGCGGAGCCAGAGGAGTAGGCGACTGCGTGAACGGCGCCTACGTGCCCGGTCAGGAGGGCGATGGGGGTTGAGGGGAAGGGGGTGGGCATGGTGGCATGGTTGGTTTCCTAAGGCGTTGCGGAGGAGAGGAGGGAACCCCGCAGAAAGTCGAAGCTCTGACCTTCATCTTCGCTAGTAGTTAGTTAATTCACTACGAAGTCTTCTACATATCCATATATTGGCAACTTGACCTTGTACGCCTCATACTATTCGCATACCAATCACATATCAGCCTCTTCCGTGCGAACGCCGAAATCTACGTAGCCATGGCCTTGCGACACCTCACCACGGCGCCCAAGGCGGACGATTTCACCCCACTACAAGAGCACCAAGAGCAAACACCAAGCACATTCTTCGGCGCAAAGCCCGTCCTCTACGCTCATCATGCCAAATTGACCCTCTCTGTCCTCTCCAATAAACTCTCTGAAGACGCCATATTTGCAAAGTTCAAGGCTGAGCGCGACGGCGATAACGAGAATGCGCTGATCAAGGACGCGGAAATCTGGGTGAACTCAGAGTACGCAAAAGACAAGCAATAACTGCAGAGAAAAAAATACTGATTGGGAAATAGAAATGTTATCCTTTTCCAGACTGCACCCACGCCTACCGGTGTATCTATCCCGTACCCCTCCATCGCCCTCCACGCAACCCTCAAACACAACTCGACAACCGACGCGCTCCTCCTAAACCTCTCCCTCAACGACGCAAACACAGTCAACGACGCCGACGAAATCGACATCCTCGAACTCACCATTCTTCCTCCCGCGTATGATACCCCTGCGCCGCAACCCGCATGCATAGCGGAAATCTTCGCCGCTTTGAATACGTGCGCAGACATGCACCCGGACCCAGATGATGAAGGGGGCGAAGATGGCATGGACGCTGTATTTGATGAAACGGCCCCGGGGGCGACAGGGTGGATCACAATGGAGAACATGCACGAGTTTGTGGATGCAGAGGGGAACTTGAGGGAGACGGTTGTTGGGGACGAGCTGGGACCGGGCGCGGGAACGATTAGGCTGCGGGAAGATGGTGATGACATGGATACCAATGGTACGAATGGTCTTGACGGCGAGGGGCACGAGGAGAAGTACCAGCGTACGGGATAAAGGGCCAACTCGGAAAGTGACTGCATATCCGAAAGACGGCTGGAGTGAGCAACAGCTCATAGCCGTAGAGTGCTAGCTGAGATTTGCTAAATGCTAAGAAAGCTTTCAAGTCGAGGATGATGGAATACTGTACGTATCACCCTTTTTACTACAACGTGTCTGTTTCTCAGAAACATCCAGGGCAAGAGTGGGACAAACGTGTTGACGAAGGCTTCAAGTTTGAATGCAAGCTCATACATAGCTGGACGTTGATATAGTCAGTCATGTATCGAAACCCTCACAATACCAAACCGAACATAAGCTAGCGAAAGTGTAATTTCCATCAAAGTATACAATGAAGTAAATATGTAAAGGTCCAGATAGGAAAGATGTTCATAACGTCACTGGTGGCATATTGGAGATTAAAACATTAGGGAGGACCATATCCTACGAAGTATTGCCTTGACCCCCTTTTGCCTCAAGTCTCACATATTAAGTAATAAATTTAGGTGCCCTATTTTCTCGTTGCCAATTCAGTGCAGTGAATAGAAGGAAGCGCCCACGCCTCGTTTCCCGATATGATTCATCAACTGCGAATTGTCACAGCATCGGTGACGCCGATGCGTCTGTTTCCAGCATTCATCACAATGCTCAAAATGTGAACAGCTTTTGGTCATCGCAGCACTGCTCCCACGTATTCATACTGTGTTCTCCCATTCAATGGGGGCGTCATCGTGGCGGCTCGAAAATCTCTATAAGTAACCCATTTACTGCTTCACAATAGTCTCGCCAGTGCTTCAACTATCGCGCTCCTTCATTCCACACAACTTTGCAGTACCATTATACTCATATTAACATTCAAGCTCGTCAAAAATACCATCGCGACTTTCCGAACGATTACTCTGCTCTCAACATGTTGCTGGATGTCGGACAGCGCATGTTTGCCTTGCGTCTAGGGGACAATAGTATTCTGGACCTCCTACACTCATCCACCGCCCAAGCATGCAAGTTACCCACTGGCCAGATTCTGTATTACACGATTCCCTTTCCGTCTGATCTGCTTGAAAATCTCAGTGTAGATTCGCTCAAACAACTGAGTTCCCACTTGGAGGGCAACCGCAATCTGTTGTATCGGATAGGAGGCGAGATTTGCCTGAAAGATGTGACCGCAGCCTTAATGAATATTGACAAAGAGCTATTGGTGCGTTCAGATACTTCCACCTCTCACCACATTTACATGCCTGTATGCACAAACGATCGAATCGAGAACAACCTGTTCGGAACCAGACCTTACGATGCAATGGTACACTGGATCAATGGAGGAATCAAAGACCCGCGTTCTCAATATGAGGCCCCTACCCCTCAAAATGATTCCCATCCGCAAGTCTCTGGCATCGACTTGGATTTGAGTCCATATGGAGGTCCTAAGCTCGCCAGACTTTACAGTCCCACCATGCATGAGCCACACTACGGGGCGTACTGGGATAAAATCGACTCTCTGTCAACGTTTGCGAAGCATCAATACTATCTGGGCAAACTTGATATCATGCGGGACATCTTTTGCGGCAGCAGTGGATGGGTCTATGTTCCTGGCCCTACTCACCCTGAGCGCCTCCGCTATCTGGCGTTGAGGGAATCATTTGGTCATCCAGATACTGGTTTACCATATAACACCTTGGTAATACAGGCAACTCAAGAGGAGATGCGATATGTCAAGATCCTAGGACGTCTGGACGCTAAGGAAGCGCCTCACAAGCGCGATCGAGGTTCAGAAAGGTCGGAGCCCTGCAGTTCTAGAAACAATATATCTGGCTCCCAGGAGTTTTGGAAAGGTGAATGTTCTTTTGCGCCGGAGATTATTCGCGACAATATAGAGGCTATGGCATATGGCGAGGAAGAACATATCAATGTTGACGAGGATGTCTACCGAGACTTTCTGAACAGTGTTCCCAAACCGGTCAAAGACAAGTTATTCGAGCGTGGATTTCCCGGGCATACCAGGACTGAGCGGGTGTCAAGGCTGATGTCATTTGTCTCAACACTCCGCCCAGTTGAAATTACATACATTTACGACAGCTACCTCCATGTAGTAACAGACGACTCGGCCCATGGATATCGCCTTGCTACCTATAGAGATCCAAAAGATACAATTCTCAATAGGTCGGAATGGTACAGTGTTCTCCTGGACTACCAAAAGGAGATTGGGTTTCAACATGATGAACATTTCAAGGCGTTCTTACTGGAAATGGACGACGACGCTCTCCCTAAAGTGTTCTGGGGTGTTTTAAAGGCCAAAAACGCAGCTTTTCGCACACTTTCCGACTTTAACGGGCAAGTCAAGAATGGTCATCGTGGTCCTCCAGAAATAGATATGAATTCTCGTCAAAATATCGCTCGCTTTTTCTATAAGGACTCCCACGATAACTCTACAGCCTGGAAAGAGACACTGACGGACGAAGAACTCGATGCATTCTACCGTCACTCGGATTCCCGAGAAACTATTCCCAAAAACCTAGAGACAAGCAGCGAGACGCATCCCGACGACGATACCAGTACTGAAGCATCCGACGACTCATCTAATACAAAGTCCGCACAGAACCAAGCCATACATACGAAAAGCGATCCATCAGTACCATCCCTCTGGGAGCTCTACCGTCAACTAAAAGAAGAAAATCTCATGTTCCTCGAATACATTAAATTCCAAGAAGCCTACGTGCGCTTCCTCAACAAACTCGGCTACACCATGCCAGAGTCCGAGCACAAAACTCTTCTCCTCAAAACACTAAACCAAGTCTCCCAAAACATTTCAACCTCTGAAGAAATCCTCGCGTGGATCCAATCAGCAACTCAACACAACTACGACACCCTCTACAACAACCTACTAGACTTCAAGCCACCCACCCGCTCCCCCACCTCCCCCACCTCCCCTTTCCCCCAGCACCTCGGAATCCTCAAAGGCATGTCAAAAGCCATGAATTTCCTCTACTGCAAAAACTGCGTCCGCGTCGCTCAATCAGATCCCCATTCCGAGGCCCTAGGACTAGTAATGGCTGTACCCCTCACAACATACAACAAGACCATAACCGACTGGAAGCGAATCTCCAACCTATCCACTACAAGTCCCTTGCACGATAACTCGCAAGACCCGCTAGCCTACGACATCCACACCGTCACGATCCTAGAACAAACTGCACGCGCCGGGTCCCTGGCGCGTCTTAGTCTCCAGCACGACTGGGACCTTGTTTGGGATTCACGATACTGGAAGTTCATTTATCGTGTCAAGGTGTCGGGATACGGTGTTGGGGATGGAGACGTGTATGATGGGTGGTCGACTGTGGGTAATGATGGCGTGGAATCTGTTGCTTCGCATGTGCAGTCTAGTGGTGATAGATCCGTTCAGGGGTATCTTGAGTCGCTTACTGACGATGAGTTGGAGGCTATGGATCAAGGGCTACTTTTTTTTGGAGCGGGATGGGTCCGAGTTGGGGTGGCGACTTGTTACGAGTGAGCAGAGGCGTCCTGGGGGGTTGGGGGCCTGACTTTGCTGATTGGTTGGCGGACTTGAAAGCTGGGGTGTAGGTGTAGGTGGTCATGAATTTGCATACTGGTATGATCCTGGTTCGAGAAAGCGCATCTGGACTTGGTGAGAGTGCGTGGGTAGGTGGGTATGTAGGTTGATAGTGATGCTCGCTTGGGCTAGGTCGTCGATGATGTATCTATTCCACAAAGAAATCGCTTTACAACCTTTTCCAACTTAGTACATTCCAAACGTGAGAGAAAAAAAAGTCTACCTATACTCCACGGAATTTTCCACCATCACATCATAGCGTATCTTCGCCCTTCTCAACATTTAAACGTCTTCAGCCTACTCCCCTAAACCAAACAGCTAATCCACACCTCCAATAGTCACGAGCTCTTTTTCCCATATCCGTCTCGCGCTTTCTTCCCATATCCGTCTCGAGCTTCCTTCCCATACACAATCCAACCTCTCTCTCCCCTCACGAAAAGTCAATCTTCCACCCTTTGCTAATCCCCACCTTGGGATCCCTAACAACCACCCAATCAGCGGCCTTACCCTTACCCTCATAAAACTCGATGCCCACAGTCTTCTTCCTCGCACTCTCCTTAGCGCCCTCCTCCATGACGGTAACACTCCCCTTGCCCTTCCAAGCCTTTGGCGCACCAACAATAATGACCTTTTCCACCCTAACTTTA
The DNA here is from genome assembly GCA_022560085.1 of Helminthosporium solani. Taxonomy (NCBI): domain Eukaryota; kingdom Fungi; phylum Ascomycota; class Dothideomycetes; order Pleosporales; family Massarinaceae; genus Helminthosporium; species Helminthosporium solani. The sequence continues at coordinate 10,214 of JAFISD010000336.1, read as the reverse complement.
CTCATCGTCTTCAGGTAATTGTCCAATTTCACCGTTCGCGAGGCGTTGTCCAAGTTGCTGGAAGTAAGAATGTTGCGCTGTCCGTCGAAGAAGAAGCGACGGTGGATAAAGGCGCCTTGTTGGTAGTCGAAGGTTTCGCCATCGTCAAGATATAGGGTACCGACCGCGTTACCTTCTTTGCCGAGGGCCACAACAAGGGTGAAAGGGTCGTATTTCATGAGGCTAGAGGAGCGGCGGGGACGGTCGCGACGAGGGATGATGTGGCCACCTTGCATAAGGAGAGGGATCTTCTCAAGAGGGGCGGGAACGGTATGTTGGCCTGCGCCTTGGTAGACGGTGTAATCGAAGTAATCGTAATAGGGCTGGTCGTCGGCGATGTAGACTGAGACGCTGTCGGCACCCTCGCTAGTCACAGGCTTTGCGAGAAGACCTGTAGAGCCAATGTAAAGTTGATCATCGATGGCGAAACCGTTTTCATCCTCAGGGTGAATGTAGAAGTTTGGTCTGATGATGGGGGCACCGGAAGTATGAGCCTCGTGGAAAGCGGTGTACCACGCCGGAAGGAGCTGGTAGCGCAGACGAAGTGCTTGGGTGATGAGCTCAGTGTATGGCGAGCCAGGGATGTAGGGCTCGCGGCGGCGTGTATCGATGTGAGCGTGGCCACGGAAGAAAGGGTAGTAGATACCGGCCTGGTACCAGCGCGTCAAGAGCTCCTTGCTAGGGTTGCCGAAGAAGCCTCCAACATCAGCGCCGGCAAAGGGGAAACCGGAGATACCCTGGTTGAGGACCATGGGAATGGAAGCCTCGAGATGAGACCACTCAGCGAGGTTGTCGCCAGTCCACATGGCACCAACACGCTGACTACCAGAGTAGAAAGCACGGGTGAGAGCAAAGGGCCGACGGACCTCACCCTTCTTACGCTCCAGTAATGCTTCATAGGTAGCGTTGTGGAAAGTCATACCGTTGATGTTGTGTACATCACGGTGTTCCCAGTTGTCAAAGTGGATATTGTCCTTGGGCATGGTCGTCTCTGGGCCGTTGAAGACGGAGGGCTCGTTCATATCGTTCCAGATGAAAGTATTCGGGAGGGTGCCTTTGAAGCTGTCATATTTGAACAGAGACTTCCACCAAGTGATGGCGGCGGGGTTGAAACAGTCAATCCACATGGAAGATCCCGGCCAGCACCATCCTTCGTACTGGTTGTTGTCCTTGTTCTTGACAGCCAAATCCTTCTTTTTGAGCTCATCAATGACGGGGTAGTTGTCCGTATTTTTGATGTGTGGGTCGATGATGACAACGAGCTTCCTGTCTCGCTTGTCGAGGTGGTTGCCCATCTTGGTTGGGTTGACAAAGGTGAGAGGATCCCAGGTGAAGTATTTCTTCTCTTGCGTGTACTCAATGTCAAGCCAGATGACATCATACGGGATTTTGTGCTTGTCGAATTTGCGATCGACATCCTTGACATCCTCGTCGGAGACGTAGTTCCAGCGACACTGGTGGTAGGCAATGGCAAACGACTGAGGCATGGCAGTGAAGCCAGTCAGCTCTCCATACTGGCGGGTGAGATCCTGCGGAGTGGGTCCGAGGAAAACGAAGACGTCTAGCAGACCGCTTTCCGAGATCCAGTGAGTTTGCGTGTCGGTGTGGCCCTTGACGCCGAGGGCGAGCGGGTTTGCAGTAGACTTGGACTTGGTAACGTCGATCCAGGTCTCAGCAGCGTTGAGCCAGAAGACGCCGACGGTAGAGCCCTTTCGGTGGGCTTGCATGAAAGGAATAGCACCGTAGAGAGTCATCGGACTGTCCATCTCGTACTCGAAGACATCAGCGTTGTACAAGCGGTAGGGCTCATTGTAGTTCCCCTCACCGCCCCTATTTTTGTCAGCTTCTCTACTTCTCAACATATCTTCCTTTCTTCATACCTGGTAGTCTTCAATGAGAGTCTTGTAGCATGTTCCGGAATGCCAAACACGTGCTCGTACCCCGGGAATGAGATATCCAAGGCCACAGCCTCTGGGCCCCTCGGTTTCGAATCCGTGTTGCCGCCAAAGGTCTCATCCCACCACGTACTCTCGTCCTCACCCTGCGGTTCATCTTTCTTCTCCTCTTCCTTTTTCTCCTCTTCACCTTCCTTCTTCTCCTCGACAGGCTTCTCCACCTTTCTGCGCCAGTGCTCAAGGTTCAACAGTCCACGTTCATTGAACTTGATCTGCGTCGCCCCATCGCGTTGGAATTCGATGCCAAAAGGCTGGTGGCGGATCACGGCCTGATGCTTCCCACCCTCGCCATAGAACACCTTGGTATATCCCTTCTCGACCTTCTCGCTCAACGCAGCGCTGTCAGAAACCTTCAGACCGCCGACAAGTGCCCATTTGCCAGCCTCATTGTAGCGCTCCTTCCTGATCTTGCTGTCATGCCTCAGCTCAATCTCACCCGTCTGCCTCTTCGTCTCATCGAGCGTCACCCGTGCAACGCCCGAGTCGAGGAACGTGACGGTAAGCGGCAGCTTGACCTTTTCCTCGCCCTCTTTCAACGTCTTGAGCACCGTGGCACCCAATTGGCCATCTTTGAACGTGATGGTGGCCGGGTCGAGGGCATACGGCGAAGTCCACGAACTGGTGGCTGTGGCGTCATCGGCGAATTGGCGGTTACGCTTGCAGAAGCCAGACTGATCGCACGTCTTGAAGTTTTCATGCTTTACAGAAACTGCATATACCATCAATATACATATACGTATACATATATCCACAAATACACACGGAGGTATCACAACAGGATCGAGAAGCAACTTACCAACAGGAACAAAAAGACAGCCCAGCGCCGCCCACGCAACAAAAAGCCCAGCTGTCCACCGGGGAGCAGCCCTTTCTCTTCGACTGGTCATAATGTCCATACAACTGTGGCTGCCAAAGCAATTCGCCTCACAAGCAGCTCTCTCTCTTCTCGACCACCAACTCCTCATGCCAGGTGTTTCAACCTCGAAGCTCCGCTTAGTCATCATGCATGCACAGCGCCGACCCCACCCCACCACCACTGCATAAATAGCGAATCAGAATTATGCACGCAACCCCGCCAAACCCCCCACCATGGTAGCGCCCAATATTTTGCTCTCCCTGAGCTGTTCCTCCCTTTGCATCCCCTCCATTCAGTCCTGTATTAACCAAGGAATCAATCCATCTTTCAAAATGACTACCGAGCAGACGTACGACTCTATCCTCTCTGTACTGAACTCAGGACATCACTGATATGCCCACAGCTTCATTGCTATCAAGCCCGATGGCGTCCAGGTAAGCCATACCCCCCAATTCCACTCCCACTTCTACTCCCAATTCCATGTCCACTTCCAAATCTACCCCCAATCTCATATCACCATCCATCCTCCCATTCCCTGACACACCACCAGCGCGGCCTCGTCGGCTCCATCATCTCCCGCTTCGAGAACCGTGGCTTCAAGCTCGCCGCCATCAAGCTCATCACCCCCTCCAAAGAGCACCTCGAGAAGCACTACGCCGATCTAGCAGACAAGCCCTTCTTCCCCGGGCTAATTGCCTACATGGGCTCCGGCCCCGTAGCTGCCATGGTCTGGGAGGGCCGTGACGCCGTCAAGACCGGTCGTGCCATCCTCGGTGCCACCAACCCGCTTGCATCGGCCCCGGGAACCATCCGTGGTGACTACGCTATTGTACGTTTTCCCTTCATTTGGACTGTTGTTGTTGTTGTTGTTGCTGTGGCGATGCTGCATAGCTGAGGGGAAGAAGCGGGTGAAGACGTAGGCTAATTATTTGATGTTGTGTAGGACGTCGGACGTAACGTTTGCCATGGCAGTGATAGCGTTGAGAACGCTAAGAAGGAGATTGCTCTTTGGTTCAAGGAGGGCGAGGTTCAGACCTGGAAGTCTGCTCAGTTCGACTGGATCTATGAGAAGGCTTAGATTGAGCATTCCATCTTCGTCTTTATCTAGATTCTTCGATTCCTGGACAGTTTCTGTAGGACCATGGTATCAATTGCACACCAGGCAGTCAACACGATAGAAATGAGGGAACGGACGGTAAAATCAAAATGAAATGAAATGTGTCTATGTCATGTCTTATGCTTGTTGAAGTGACATGTATCCTACTGTTAGGCTTTTCCAAACCCAACCCGCACCGTCCATAACATCCAATCGCATACACGCATGTTCTTTATATGTCCTCTCAACCTCTTTCTAAGCCCTACTCCTCGTCTTCACCCCACTGCTCTCTTTCTCCTCAACACCCACCTCCACCTTCGCCTTCCACCACCCCCTCAACTTCTCCACTTCTCTCCACTCGCCCTCACCCCTCTCAACAAACGGTCCTTTGACTTCCTCCCTACTCTTGCAGTCCGCAAAAGCGCCTCGTTTCCTCCCCCAAAGTGGAGCACTGTATCTCCACACACACCACGCGCTCTCTTCCCCGCTGACTAGTGCAGGATGTCTGTTCAGACTCTTGACCCCAAAGGATCGGAGAAGTATTACGTCGCCCTTCTGCGCCACTGGTAGAGCCGTAGCATAAGGCCGGAAGATTTGGACCGTGGTGCTGGATGGATATAACGATAGGTCCGTCAGGTGAAGTGTCGTGGTCCAGTGTTTAGGGCCCTTTTCTGCCTTCTTAGGTGTGGTGGTGGGAGAGGTGACTAGGGCGAGGATGTCTGGATTTGACGAGGAGTGATATTGCGAGGAGCGGTTCAGGAAGAAGGTGAGATCTTTTAGTGGCGTGTAGTATGCTATTGGGGTTGAGAGGCCGATGGATGGAAGCTCAGACTGCTCTAGTTGCTCAGGCTGGGAGATAAGAGTCGTTGACATGTCGGCTTCGGAGGGGGCTTTGGAATATGCGGCGAGTGAGGTTTTATGGGAAGCGGAGCCTCTGGCCTTCGCTTCGCGGTGAGGGGTTGATCTTGTTGCTGGAGAAGTCTGCGTCAACGGCTCGTCATCGCTTCCGGTTCTGAAAGAGTCTAAATTTGCCGATGTGGCCTGAGTTAGTTGCGGTGTCGCTGGCATGCTCTGTTCTTGCTGGGCCATTTTGAAAGATGGCTGTGATGTAAATGTCTGCTGGGTTGCTTCTGGAGTCATCGGCATGTTGCTCTTCATGAAAGATTGTTGATTGATAGACGTGAATCCAGACTGCTCAACTGCCGGAGAACTAGCAATGAACTCCTTCAAGTCACCCCGCTCGTCAGGTTGGGTAGGCGGTGGTGGTGAGCTTCCGAGCTGCCCGCCTTCACTTACGTCTGACAGTACAGGGTATATTACATCGCCAGTTCTCGCGGGTTGCTTTGGCGCTGCAGTATTGGCCTGCTCTTCGTCATCTGATACAATTTCATAAACGTCTTTTCTTAGTCGTTGTGATCTCCGTGGACTACTCAAAGGGACTTTACTGGGTGAGATGGAGAGTCGGCTCCCGCTAGCACTACTTCGAGCGGACTGCATAAGAAACGAGCTGTTCGGCCTTTGCTGAGTCGCCGTCGGTTGCATAGTAAATTGCGATTTAGTCGGTGTGACAGGCGAAGATCCACGATCCGTAGGAGATTTCCGCAACAGTGAACTATTCCGCAATTGCGTGTCACGCTCTACCGGATCGTCGGCGTCAATATAAGTCTGTGCACTCGTATTCCAGTTGTCAGAGTATTGGATGGTGGAAAGTGAGTTCTCAGAGTGTAAGCTACTTTCTTCCGAGTCCTTCACCAAGTCCACATTTGAGAACTTGCCTTGCGAGGCATGCAATTCTTCCGGTTGGCCGAAGTTCAGGCTCGGTAGCTCTAGGTTCGCAGATTGAGACGAGTCCACCGGCGCTGATAAGCCATCATTGGGTTGTACATCGACAGGGGTGTGCCTCGAAGTTCGTTTGTGTGGACTGTCGAGTTGAGATTTAGACGTAGTGCTCTTGGTGGGCGAGAGAAGCTTGGACTGAGATCGCAGACTATATGGCGAAACTGAAGTCGTGTCCTTTGGGTTTGATGTAACGGATGGTGAGAGCGTCACGCGGGCGATTGGCACATTTGATGCTTTTCCTTCCCTTGAACGCTTAGTTGAGACTGGCGTCGAGTGCTCATCTGTCGCAGACGATATTGACGTCTTTGTTTTTGAACGCGTATTACGTGCCGGTGCAGTTGACGGAACCGACTTGAGCTGGAGTTCGCCCAGCTGGTGACCCTCCTTTGGAACAGCAATGAGGAGATTAGCTTCAGGTGTATCGGCAGACTCCTCTTCATTGTCTTGTGGTGTCGGTGAATTCTGTGTCTGCAATGATTGCGAAATGTCCTCCTCGATTGATTCAATTTTGATATCTGCGTGATCGTCCAAGGGGTTGATCAACTGTGCGATTGCTTGGTCTGACTTATCAGGCAACGCGTCGTGTGCATCGTCACCACTCATACTGACTTCTATCGCAGCTTGATCTTCTTCCGTCTCTGAATGGGCAACATCTGAGACGCTCTGGTACAAAGAGACCTGCGACTGCTGGTGTTCATTCGCTTGTTCGCTGTCTTCAACTAGCGACATTGCATCTCTATTTGGACCAGCAGCATATGGAACTTGGTCAAGCAAATCTTCCTCGATCGGATCGTCAGCCTCGGCGAATCCATCGCCTGATGTTACCGTCATATCTTCTGCATCACTTTCTCCTCCTGAACTGGAACCAGGATCAATTATCTCAGTCCCTGCCGCCGATATTTGTATGGTTGTGATCGGCGTGGCACCTGGCCCCTCGACTTTCAAAAGTCTGGTAACGCTTTCTGAATTGGATGGTTGTGTCTCGGGTAAAGCTGCCTGCTCTTGATCAATTTGAGAAGGATCCTGTGAGATTTCCGGCTGCACATCATCTTCGTTCCCTTTGATGGATAGTCGCCGGTTTTTCGTGTCTACATCAACATTATCAGAGGTATCGTCCTTTGACTCACTGGCAGTCGCTGGGAGTTCCTCATGAGTCACAGTCGTGGGATCAACACCGTCAGTCATCAACTCATGATCCGATGTAGGTCGATCAAGTTCTTGCTCGCCGGTAGAGCTAGAGGGGAGAACGATTACATCCGCCGCCTTTCCCTCTTCGACCGCTATTGAGTCGATTGGAAGCTCTGGCAGAGCGCTTGGCAAACCTGGTGCTTCCTCAAAAGAAAAGCTGCCCCCTAGATCCGGAAGATCGAACGATTCCGTATACTGATCGCGATCCTCTGTAGCACCAGCGTCATCCTCCGTAACGACAAGTTGAGACGGCTCATCAACATGTTCTTCTGTCTCGTTGATTTTCTGCGGCTCAGCTGGGCGAGAGATTGTAGCACCATCCATGCCGAATGTAAATCTAAGATCAGTGAAGGCTGATTCATGGAAAGCAGTCGAATGCATAGAGTTGACTGAGCTGTAGAAGTTCGAATCGATCACAAACTCAGCTTCCCGTTCAGGCTGCCGTGCGCGGACCGAATCGTTAAGCTGATCCGAGCCATTGTACTCAAGATATGAGGAAATGTTCCCATCACGATCCCCGGGGAACGGCGATGGCATTGGAAGGGTCGAAGAGTCGAGAGGCTTTAAGTTTGGACTCTGAGGCTCTATGCCAATTGGAGTCAACAGTCCTGGGACCAGGGTGGGGAAGTCAGTCTGTAGGAGAGGAAGCGAGGGCGGTGGCGGCGCCATGAAGACTGGCGGTCCGTCGTTGTCATCATTCGGGGCTAATGGGTCGTCGTCATTCGGGACTACTGGATCTTCATGAGTTCTTGATCGCTCGCGAACGCCCTGAGATTGTTCGGCTGTAGCATCTGAGGCATCTAAAAATGTCACCCCCTCTTTTTCTAAAAAGACGGATGTCTTTTCCTGTTCCGACTCCCTATCGTCGCTACTAGCAATCGATTCAAAAGCATCAGAGGTTCCCACTTGAGGTAATTTCCCCCCCTCTTCCGAGTAATCATGCGCTGAGACCGCTTCGATAGCATCTGTGCTTGCTTCTTCTCCTGCATCCTCCTCTTCATCGTCGAGTTCCGAGATGCTGATTTGCGAACTATATGGTGCCGCTGCTGTCTCATCTTCTTCGGTGTCTCCTTCGGCATCATATTGGCTGGTTGACGGTGGAAGCTCGTCGGGACCAGCATAGAGGTCGTAGTAGTCGTCATCTCGCACGAAGACACCCTTTGCCAGCTCCGGTGTGGCACCAACCGCGTCACTATCATCATATTCCCTACTGTTATCCACGATAGACATACTTGGCTCCCCAGGATTCACGCCCACCGAAAGATTGTTGTCACCCTTCTCAAGCAAATTTCTATCCATTGAGACGAGCTGCGGCTTGGAAGGAGAGACCGGAGTTACAGGCAGTCTCGTCGGACGACTGGGCGAACCCACCAAAACATCGTACTCATCCGTGTCGGCGTCCTTATCCGGCGATGGTGTTCGCGCGGAATACGTCCACGCATTCCAGTCCTTATATGACTTCCGCCTGCGCTTTCTCGCATGTCCATCCTCGAGGTCGTCTGTGAATGGATCATAGCCAGCCTCGAAGACGGGACCTTCTGAGAGCCGGGTGCGCTTCAAGAAAGCAGGTGATGCCCACTTATTCGGTTCTTCGATTGCGGTAAGGACCGGTTTGTAGGTATTCTGGCGAACTGGCGATCGAATGGCAGGTGTGGGCGTCACGTCGGCAAGGTCGAGGTTCGCGAGCTCAGTTCCGTTCCGTCTGATCTCGACGCGCACGGTTTGCGAGTATTCCAACTCATGATCAATGCTCTTCCCAGGCGTACTGACAGTGTCTTCGCGCACAAACGATGCCCCGCGCAAGCTCAACACGACCTCGTCACCGATTCCCACGCCTGTACTTGCGAGTGCTCTTGCGCTCGACCCCAAAAAGCGCGCCCTGACCTGCCCGTTCCTGCGTCGAAGGCGGAACTCTGGCTCAGCAAGTAGGAGCGCGAATTTCCGTGCAGAGGAAGACCAGGGCCATATCAGAGTTACAACTGCTGTGATTTGCTTCGAGTCGAGGTCTGGAAGCTCGGGGGTGAGCTCCGCAATCGGAATGCGGCTCATGGTTTAGACCTAGAAGCTGACGATATTTCTATAGTGTTCTCATAGTCGCTCATCAATATGGAGCTATGCGATATATTCATCCATGCATGAGGAGCGAGTGGGTGAGTGGTACGGAGTAGATATCTGAATAACGTCTGAGCGGTTCTTTCCTCTGTGAAGCTGCGACTTCCCTGTGCTGATCGCTCAGTCATTGTGCACGGACCATCACATATGCTCGAGTGCTCGACTTCTTGCGAATTAGATATATATCTACACATGTGGAAGGGAATAAGAAAGATGTAATTATACTCAAATACAAAAATCTGCTAAACATATCTCTCCTCCTACTTCATCACGTGCTAGATATATGAAAAGGACCAGCCAATAGGGGCTACGTAGACTCGCCCACGTGATCAATCTCAACTACTATTTCGCATGATTCTTCTCACTTGTCTATGTCTCTTCGCAGTACACTCCCGAACAATACCTCTCACGCAAGCCTGTTACGAAAGCTGACCCGTCTCTAGCTTAGAATGTGCGCAAGTAAAGTCCGGCTTGGCGAGTCTGAGTTATTCTATAAATCAGTTGGTGATTAGCACGCGGTACTTAGTACTCTTCGTCAACACACGCCCATTCTCTTTCAGGCCTGCGCCGGTACGGGTCACCGTTATAAAAAGCCCCTTTAGAATACTCGATCGATCCGTAACGAGGTCTTGATCGGGCTCAAACTGTCTTTTTAGGATACGAAAAGATATCAAAACACTTTCCAGAGCATGTTCGCTGATTTGTGTGCGAAGTACAAAGACCCTTGGGTGTTGCGCCGTATTACTCCTCTTTTACTATAGTTAGCTTTTATTCTTCTAGTATTCTGGTAGTTGATTGCCTAGTATTGGACTTTGTAAAGTCTCTAAAAGCCTAACCACAACTTAGGGGCTTTCAGGTAGATTTCTAATGTATATTTCCTTATGTCGCATGAGGCCTACCTAGAGCTGATCACGTGATCAGCTCTCTAAGAGCGCATTGAGCTGAGCTCAGCTCAGCTCGGTCCTCTCGCATAGCTTAGAGGTACTTTTCTCCGCTTTCCTTTATATATAGTCTTATCTAATCTAAAGCTCTTAACGTGTTTAATCAGTAAGCTGATCAAATCAGTAACCTGATCACCCCACCAAGAATAGCCACCTTCTTTGTACGATATCACAGTGAATCACAGTGA
>JAFISD010000335.1:0-23770 GCA_022560085.1 Helminthosporium solani | reverse complement strand
TCCTCGGGCGTCGAGCGCGCACCCACTCTCCTGTGGCCGCCATATCGTACCCCAGGCTTTTGAGTAGGGTCTCGGCCGACTCGCATCGCCGGGCCATTGTAGCAAGCTCCGCCCCATGGCTCTCTGCCATCTCGGCCTTTTCCTCGCGAAGCGTCGTGCATTCCGTGCGCAGAGCATCGTCGCATGGACCTGAGACCTCTTCCAGCTCCGTCCTCTGCGTCTCCGACACGATGCTCTTCGCGGAGAGGGTCTTGGCCGCCTCGACCTCTAGCCTCAAGTGGAGCATATCGTTAGATCTTTTGGTCAGCTCCGTGGTCATCTGCATCTGCGTGGCCTTGCTCCTGGCCGCGTCGTGTTGCAGGGTGGCTATCATCTGGTCCTGGCGATGAAGGCGTTGCCGAGCGATGCCGATGCAATAGCTCGTGGCGTACAGCTGGTGATCGAGCTCCTGCGCCATAGTCAGCGGTGTCTACGTGCGGAACATGCACAACAGTACCTGAGGGGTTAGAGTCATCTCGTTGAGGCCGGGTGGTTTGTGGGAGGCCATGATTACAAGAGGACAGTGGTGCTGCTGGATATCTGATATGGTGGCGATTTGCGTTAAATAGCCGGACGATGACCGTCAGACGATCGAAACGGTGCTGCCGATCGATGCAGGCAATTTTCTGAGCGAGGCGATCTGGTCTGGCAGCCTGACGCGCGATATGACTTCTCAGCCGTCTAGGTCAGTGGACCCGACAGCATGTTGAACGATGCTGACGGCTGGCTCGCTCATCGACCCAATTGGTAGGTAATCCATCAGACAACAGAGCTTCTGTTGATGATTCGTCTCTCCTCCTGCGCGTATAAACCAGCTTCAAAGTCTCCCCCTCGCACCTGCTGTGCACTTCGTACTTCCTGCGAAGCACGTGACACGCCTACGTTGACTTCCAGTCTCGAGACCCGCAGGCATCCTTAGCACAGCACTGTGCCTGAATTTCGTGGGCGGTACGTTTCTGCAACATCTACTTCCCGGTTGACACGTAGGTATGTCTTCAGCCGCGTCCTGCCAACCCAAGCCCGCGCCTGATCTCGGCTACGAGGAGATTTACCGACTCCCAATCTCCTTCTACCGGAAGTTCACCTACCCCAACAACATCAAGGAAGCAGAGAGTATCAATTCGACCGTCTTCTCCGAGGATGTGCCAACATCGCCGATTTCCCTTACACGCGACTGCTAACAGACTTAAGGTCTAAGGCCATGTATCCGACACCCGCAATTTTGCCAGACGCAAGCTTAACACCGAATACATCTTCAGGCTTTTCACCCCCAACAACCTGACGACCGTGATCGGTCTCCCGGTGAGACCCTACGAGGTCGTTCAACTCACCGCCAACCGGAACACCGCTTCTGCATCAACGCGCGTGTGCTTCAGCTTCCCGGTCTTCGGCAACGTAACCCTACCCATCATGATCTATACGTGGATAACGTGGAACGCAACCAAGAAGGTCACAAAAGACCAACGCGAAGGAGGAGCCCTTCTCTGACTCCCCATGGATCGCTCCCTCAACGCAGAGAGTCGGCATTCCCAGTTCAAGTCGCATTTTCCGTCGATAGGGAACCCGGTACGGGCTGTGCACCCGTGTGCTCCGTAGAGGATCTAGTGTAGATATATAACACATCTTGAAGCAGTTCATTCCGTGCTGGTAGGCTTGTGCGTAGCTATGAATGGGATAATGGGAGTCACCTGCTCCTTTCACCCGCGTACTCGTTCACTTGGCGACCGCGTTAGATCATCGACAACATTGCTGTTGGTCAGGTTTGGCCATACCGGTGACTGGCGGATGTAGCTTATATAATATAATCTTCCCCCAAGTTACATTTATATCGATGTCTCCAACCCTGATAGGTAAAGTGTTTCACCAACGCTCACGGGTTCACCAACGCTGACGGGTTTACTAGCGCCAACGGGTCACCAACGCCAACGGGTTTACCAACGCTAATGGATTTGCTAGCTTTTGAGACGTTTTGGGGCACTTGGCAAGACGTTGAATAGCGACAGTTCTCACTCAAAATTAGACTGCAGAGGCCATGAGAAACGAGCATAATTATGTTGCACTAGCTAGGATTAGCCTCCACTTCCGCCTGGAGTAGAGGTTGACATGGCGACCATGCACAAGGTTGCGCCCTGCAGCGCGCATAAAGCTAGCAAGAGCTTTCTAGTAGCAGACAGAGGTTGCAAGGCTAGGATAGAACCATCCTACAAAAATTTAGAACTCTGAGTCATTGAGCCCTGTTACAAGGGCCTCCTTTTCGCTGGAATTCCACGGTCCATTCTTGGAATTCTTTCATATAGGCCTGGACATGGGCAAAGTATCTGCTACGTCGTTAGAAGTGAATTAGAAATTAGCAAATAGAACACAATCACCTCATCTGTTCCTCAATTAAACTGACTCGCTCTTCCAGCCTTTCTAACCTACTGGCAAGGGCCAAACACGTCTGATCTTGCCTGTCGTTGCCTGAATGCTCCTCCGTAGGTTGTATTCCTATCATAGGCTCAGCTGCAGATTGCCACTCCTCGAGAATTGGCTTCATCTCACTGGCTTCCAAAGCAGGTATATTATCGTAGAGCATAGTTGTTTGCGTCTGCAACGAATCATCTGGATTGTATACATGGTCGACGAATAGCTGCGAGTTCTGGTCGGAGGGCCATGGGAGTATATAGTCTGGTTCGAAAGGTAGGCAATCACCTGAAGACATGTCGTACGTTTGAGGTAAATAGTTCATGTCTTGGAGCGGATTGGGCTATGGGATCTGCCCCGGGATTTAGGACGGCAGGATGGGTTGGCGGTCTTTAAGTATAAGGGCACAAAAAGAAACAACAGGTGCAGCGCGCTTGCACAGGATACCGGATCTAAGCCATGGGACTAATGTTCCAAAATACTCTTATTCTATTTTCTCTACTATTTATTCGTTGGATTAAAATGTTATTACAGTTTACTCCTTTTTGCCTAAAAGGTGGCAAATCGCATACTGAAATTACTATAGGTAAATTCTATGGTAGTTATGTGTGGTTAGCAAAACCCTAGTAGAGGACAGCAGGCTACATCAAAGTCTCTAATAAAGCCCAACAACAAGCTTATCTATAAAGTTAATACGGATGAGGTTGAAGAATTAGGAGTAGTAGCTTGAAAGGGTATTTTTATTCTAGACTCCCAAACACAGGCTCTCCATCAGCACAGCTAGCTTGGGGCTACAAAGGCAGATGCTGATTATGCGTATGAAAAAGCCAAAGAGCACGCTGTAGCTACATAGGCTGTAACTACTCTCCATAATCAACATATTGCAAACTGAGGACCACCCTATGGATGAATTCCTACACCAGCGCATATCGTTGGTGACTTGGGTACATGAAAGGTTGGAGTATCTACTACTTCTCCCAAGCTTAATCTAGAGATCTACCTCCAGGTTCTTAGCTATGAGGTAGATGAGGGGGGTAGAAGTTGGGTATATATTTATAATGACCAATACAAAGCACTATTTTATAGGTTATCCTTTCTATCTAACTAGTACCTAGCTAATATCTAGCTAATACTTTGCTAGACTAGTTTTCTTATTAAACTAATGATATTAAGATTGAAGGTACTGCTAGCTGTATTAGCTACACCCTTGATTACTAGGTTTCACCACTGCGCACTTTACCGCAAATTTGTAGAGATCAATGGTTAAAGAAGTTATCCGTCGCAAATACGGTGAAATCTTCCTCAAAAGCAGCGATGAACATTTCAATCAAGTATTCCTGGAACCAGCCGGTATTACCCACGATTTTAGAAAAATCTTCGTCTACAGCTTCAAGAACGTTCAAGATGGTCATCGTTCTGCCATGCTGCTGCATCTCGTCTATTGCCATTTGCTTTAGCCCAATGATCTCATAGGTCTTCGCCATGTTGTAGGCAACAAAAGCTCTCTTGAATTCGACATGAACCTTGACCGGAAAGGCTTCCATGCTGTCGAGAGTTTGGTAAGCACCGGTGTGCAGGTAGTCAGCTAGTACATGGCCGGTACTCTCGTCGATATTCGGAAGGTCTACACAAGGCAATCATTCGCTGCGGGAAGAGGCAATACGTCCCGAATTTTGCAGGAACAGGTGTTTTGGGACGTAATATGCTCTTCGCCTTGGGCCGACACGAAGTGTGACTGGAGAATCCGTGTAAGGGCTGTAAATGTTAGCTTTTTAGTTCAGAAGTGACTAGAACGGTGATATCGAACGAGATCATGGGCCGCTGAGCTGTGGGCTGAACCGTGGGCTGAGATGTTCTAGCCGACTTCATGGACTCCTCCAATAGTGGGTTTAGGTTAGTCTGTTGCTGTTACTCCGTGTCCTTCTTTTTTTTAGCCATTGCGAAAACCAAATACAGAGACTCTGCTGCTAGCTCTTGGAACGAAGTTGTTAGCGGATCTTAGTTTATATCCTGAATAAACTGTGCCTCTTGCTACACAGTACATCCGGGCGCCTATTCAGTCCAACTTACCCCGCCCATAGGACCACTTAGCGCCCTCCACGTCGTCTGCATTAACGAGCAAGCCTGCTTTCCGCTGCGCTCAGCTTGGCTTGCCTGATCATGGTCTTTGCGTCGGTGATGTGATTGGTTTGTGCTATGACTCCCAAAAAAGCTGGTAGCCAAAGTTGATTGCAGCACGAATCGCACGATGCCCGGGCGTAAGAAAAGAAATTACGCGACTGTCAAAACTAGGATGCGGCGTCGCATAAGGCAGCCCCGCCTGATAAGACAAGAAGAACTGCAGCTGCAAACCGAATCCCAATACCTCGCGCCGAGTTCTGTAAAAAGCTATCGTTAGATTAACTAATGAGAAGAACTCACTTTAGCACTCAGGAAGGTATCTGATTCGCCCTTACGGGCACAGGCTTGGATTCACTTTTGATTCCATCGCACCTACTTCTGACTTCGGTCTGGCCCCGAGTCCATCAGGTGTAATATGTATTTAAGATGGATGAGACCTCATAGATAGATTCGGTAGTTAGAGATAGGTTCTCCCGTACAAGGCCTGCATACGATCATTGCCTCTCTTTTTGCCTTCAGCTACGTCGGCGTTGACAGCAAAGGCACTACTAGCATCTCGAGTAGGGCGGTGTTGGGGCATGCCAATACGAAGGAGGCAAGTACGGCACGTGCCTTTATATATCGTAGCATTACTCGCTATGTACAGTAGTAAGCCATATTCCCGTTTGTCATGATCTATAATTAGCCTTTCAAGGATAAAACTGCTTGCATGCCTTGCAAATATTTTCAAACAGCAATGGAGGTTAAGCAATTCTATGCACTTGCCGCAGGCGGCATTCTACGTTTGCATCGTCGCCTGCGCGCTCGATTTGTGACGCGCCTTCTTTCGCGGCGTAACAGACTTCCCTCCCCACAGCGCACACCTCAAGACGTTATCGCTCCAAATTCTTGTAGAATGACCTTGTCCGGGCCCAGGACACCCGCGCGTATTTTATTGTGAGGCATGTGGCTGTGCGGATCGCACAAGCGCCCGGAATATCAATCTATACCTGAGCCTCTTCTTCAGTCTCATTAACCTTTTGACGAGAGCTTGGATAGACTAGTGAAGCTGTTAAAGGGACCGCAGCAGCCGCCTTATATAAAGTGCGGTAAGGTGGGACCCCGCTCAACGTGGAACCAAAACCAGCATCGACGGTTAAACGAGCGTTTGCCAACCGCTCCTCCGGTCACCACATGGGCCAGCACCACGATCACGCCATCTTGCGAAGCGGGGGATATCGGACCCCAGTGAGGAAATAGTTTGCCATGTCTTAGAGCTCTGTCGTTGCATTGATGTCGGAGAGAACTGGGAGCCTGGGAGACGTCACTACGATGGAGCGACCAAGCGGAAATTGGCTCTTATTGAGGAGACGTCGAAGATCTTGCACGTCCGGCTTCCGGTGTGGATGTAGCCATGAAGGAGTGTAGAGTCAGAATCTTCTTCCAAGTTCAGCTATGCCCTTACCATCGATGCCGACTCCCCTTACATACCCTTTGAGGTTTAGACGCGTCCCATCGGCCGTCTTGTTTGGTATCCTTTCTTCCTATCGTAGAAAGACATGTAATATCCGTGGTTGATAGAGATCTAAGCACTTTATTAGGTTTCTGTTGTCTTGAACGCAGCTCTCGTCGAGTTGGCTGAGAAGCAGGAACTATTCCTGTAGTCGTTTGCCGTGCGGCAATGCGCGTGCTGCGGCGCGCCTCTTGTGGCGCCATCTCATAGATAGCCAGTGTCTGAGACGAATACATGGTAGAAGTGGCTCCAACTTGTAGACGCCGAGATTCTTCTTGAAACCCGTTGCCGTTCTCTACGGAGACTGGATTATGTATTCGTTCACTTTCCGTTGCAACGGCTGCGCTTGTGTTGGTTGGTTGGTTGGTATTGATTTTCGTCCTATAGACTTGGACATAAGCCTTTATCTACATGAGCCTCCCGTGGGGCATTGTGGGACGTGCCTACAGCAACCTGTGGCAAATCTTGTGGTAAGCTGCTAGTGATAGCCTGTTGTGCCCGTCTTCCCTCACTATAGAAGAACCTCTAGGAGTAGATCCCTATGAATCTACTAGGCGTTTGTCGTACTTTCCTCTTCTTCCTTTAGTACTCCTTGCAATCCTGTACTTTCTTCCTCCAGCCCTGCTTCAAGAGCAGTTCAGTATTCTCGTATCCTCTTAAGTAAAAACCTCATAGGGGAAAAGCTTAAAGGGTTTGAACGAGTAGTAGTAGGCGCCTTAATACTAAGGTATCGGAGGAAAGTTTTCCCGTAGCGCACACGGATTTTTGCGAAATTGTTGAGAGAGGAGCTGGGTTCGAACCAACGCTTTTCCTAACAGTGGCTTGAAAGGAGAGCAACCAGATCTAGCGTTTCGCCCACTAGACCATCCCCCCTGCGCTTGTGTCTGACCGTAGAGTAGGGCTCGAACAGCTAAGCTTTCGCTTTTTCGTATCCCGCTCCCACGAACTGTCTTCGTCAGAATGAAGCCTTTTCTTGGTCCTTTCGGTAGTGTCAGGTTCGTGCTCTACCACTTCGGTCTGGCCCGATTCGGCCTCAATCAAAGGAACCTGTTTTAAGATCCATTGATGGAGGATGCGATGGCGCGCTGCGTCTTTCTCTGCGCGTCTGGTACTCCATGTTGCGTCGATAAATTCACGAATAAGATCGAGCCGTTTTTCAGTCCATGACAGCCGAGCGTCAGCCGTCCGCAGTTTATAGCTGGCTGCTCCTAGCCTCCGACAACGCTCGGCCTTAGGGACGCTTAGACGGTTCGAATCTAGCTGAGTCGACGTATAGACTTGCTCGGCATTTGCTTGTGCTCTCTCCCAAGCTTCCCAGGCTTGATGATTTTCGGCATCACGCCGCATCCCGCACTCGTCAGTCGTGATATATTCTTGGGTCTCGTGTGACCGCAAAACTTTTGAGTCAACCAGCTTCTGCCACGCCTTATCGTAGTCTGGCTTCAGGCGATTGATGGTATCAGTGTATCGATCAAGCCACCAGTACTCGAAGCAGAGGTACTCGATCCACGTCGTCAGGTTGTCTTGTTGCGTAATGTCTTCCTTTAGTTCGAACGGCCGTGTAAAGCCGTGGCGGGCCAAGCGGCGCTTGACCGCGTTGACGTAGTCGGCGAATTCGACTCCACCGTGGTGTTCCCGGCAGAACCGTTGCTGCTTTCGACGATTCCATAGCGCGCGGTTCCAGTATTCATCCTTAAGAATTGAAGGATCAGCTTCGATGTCGGCTAGTTTCTCTGGGTATCCCTGGTTAAAAGAATATCTCTTCAACCAATTCTTGCGACTTTCAACATAGCTAGGAAAGCCGTCTTCCTCGTCCTTGATGCAACGATTGTCTCGCTGCCAGATCCGAAAGTCCTGCCACCTCGCCCACTGCTTCTGGAATACCCCCCAGCTGTCAACTGGATCGTCGTCGCCCTCTAGAGGGCCGTAGCCGGTTGGAAAGCCGTAGGCGAGTCTCCAATGTCTGCCGGTGGGGCCAAACGGCTCTAGCCAGGGCCGCAATAACTCGGAGTATTCGTCAGGCTTTCGAGAGACGTCGTCCAAAAGGGCGATTGAATAGAGCGGGCGACTGCCGTTCTTGACGAGCTTGTTGTAAGCTTCTGTTTCATTCTCTCTTTCAGTTCTTTCCCTTGACTCTATAGCTTCTTTCCGCGACTCTTCCCATTCTTCCTTGTGCGTCTCCCGCCATTCTTGCTCTTTATCCATAGCTCCAACGAGCCGGCGCGCCCGAGCTACTTTCTCTTCCCACTCTTCCGATTCCTCCATCCTATCCATCTTTTCAGCAACCCAGTGCCGCTGAGCTTGCTCACCGGACGATACGTCTTGCAGGCGTGCGTCAAGCTGGTCGAGGTCGAGGGGCTGGGAGTGGGCCGTGGGGCTCTGGGCAAGGGCTCGCTGTTGGGCCCTAGACAGTCATTAGCAATCACGGAATAACACGTTCGTCATGCAGGAGAAGGAAGACGTACACAAGTCTCTCCGCGAGACGGGCGCGCTCGTCCCTTGATAGTGCATCCCAGCCGTCGACGGGGAGCACGACATTGCCGTCAGGACCGCGATGCTGTTGGATGAACTCGGCAAGGGTCGCATCGCTCATGGCAGCGACATGGCCCACAGACAAGGTCGAGGCGGATGGCTCCTGCGAAGGCATTCTGTCGGTGGTGGATAGTGGCCGTAGATAGTCGCAACAGAGGTGAGAACACGATGTCAGGTTGGGGTTCACACGTGGGGTTGTCGAGGTGACTTGGCAGTTGGATGATTGGGTTGGTCGGGGTCGGGGTTCCGCCAAGCTGTCTTGCTAGGCAGGCGGTGTACGCACTTCATTGGATACAATGCATTTGTTTTGCATAGCATCTGTTGCTGCCTGTATATAGAGAGGCTGGGGCCCTCTATTTCTCTACCCTCTTGTCTCCTTCTTTAACAAAGACAATCCTAATACATGGCGGACACAGACCTTATCGCTCGTGTGTATCCTCACGTGTATCCTGATAGCGATTTAGCGGATGACATTGTAAACGAATTCCGAAGGAGCTCATACTATGTCGGCCCACTGGTCCAGCCTACTAGGCCACAAGCCGGCTATGCCCGAGGCGAGCGGGAACCTACCCAGCCGCCACTAGAAAACTGCATCGACGTCCCGGATCATTACTACCTTCCATGCATCGAGGTGCGGTTCAACAACATCCCACGGTCTCACCATGGTATCATCTTTGGCGTCGACCCACACAGCGACGTGGTCCTGCCGAACTGCAGAGGCGTTAGCTTCCACCACTTCAGTTTGACCTTCGACAAGGCAAACCGCCTTATCGTGAAGGACTGGAATTCCTCTGTGGGAACTCAGGCCATGTACGACGACCAAGGGCGCGGGTTTCGAAGCGGATTTCAATGGATCGTCGGCGGGGCCGATGCTATTGAGCGCAAGCGCAACATCCTCATTACTATACCCTCTGAGCCCAAAATCCAGTTGAAGATCATCGTCGCCCAGCACAACTTAAAGTCGCCGGAGTACATCAATAAAGTCGATCGGTTCTGCCAGGGCTCAGCAACAGCCGAAGATCTGTTCGCCGATCTTGACATCCCAAATCGCCGGGACACTAGACGGCCACGTGACGGCCTACAGGAGCTCACACGCCAGGAACGGGAGACATCTACCTGACAAAGGTGCTCGGCCAGGGGTCTTACGCGGTTGTGATTCATTTCTGGAACGTTAGTACCGGCGCGGAGCATGCACTCAAAGAGCCTCCTAAAGAGGCTCTTCGGAAGGGCCGGGTCGATGTCGATCAATGGAAGTACGAGGAGCATATTATGGGTTTGATTTCACATGTTCGTGTGCCACCTACTTGTTTACAACGTTTGTCTAATATCTTAGCAGCGTAACATCGTACGACTTCTTGGATCGGAATATACGGGCCACCCACGCCTACGTCTAGAATATATCCCTGGCGGGTCTTTGGCGGACCAGCAGGACATATCAGCTACCGAGAGCGTGCTCATTCTCCGTCAGTGCCTGGCTGCTCTGGAACACCTTCACAGCTTAGACATTGTGCATCGAGATATCAAGACGGAAAACATTCTCGTCCAATACCGAGACCCAGATCACATCGAAGTTAAGTTAGCGGACTTCGGGCTATCAAAAGATTACAGCGACCTATCGACCTTCTGCGGTAATCGACGGCATCTTGCACCTGAGGTATATTACAATGAGCACTTGACCCAAGCTGGTGTGAAGGGCAGGAAATCCTATAACTCAGCTGTCGATATCTGGTCTCTTGGCACAGTGGTATACGGATTACTGTGCCCCTTTCCAAAATGGAAAGCAAGTTATATGGAGGGAACGACATGGGTTGAAAAGATTCTCGACAGATTTAGGAAAGACTTCAAGGAACGTCCTGATGAACTAAGACACTTTCTTCTGCAAGCAATGGTGGTTATACAGCCAGAAGAACGGTGGTCGGCCGAAGCCTGCCTTCCAGCAGCAGAACGTCTTTGCATTTCTGTTGTGCCGGGCCGTCGTGAGACGCCAGCGCTAGCTTCACCCGCTAGTGGAAGTGAGCGAACAACGATTCGTAACCAGGGCGAACAGCATACAATCGTACAAAACACTATATGGCGGGCTGCCTCTTCCGGCATTGCGAGCGGCTCGATGGCTGCGCGTAGAGATCATTTCGCCGAGCATGCAGTGGGTGGTGGAGGTAATGCCTAGCACACGGCTAAGCGCTCATAGATGCATGAGCGTTGGGGGCTTTGCTTCTTTCCAACACTCAGGGTCAAAGCGCCTAATGGAGGCGATTCTTTTTCATCCGCTCACCGGTTTCGCACAGTCGCCACGCGTATTGGCGGCTTCATATCAATGGCCTAGCGCTTGGGACAATCAAGAAGTCTTTCGTGGTGGAATATACAAGGGGCCGTGTCATACAGTCAACACCCCGGCTCGGATGCATCCGAGCCGGGATGTTGACTGTACACAAAACTCAACCCCATGCCAGGTTGCTAGTCGTATAATTTCGATTATTAGAACCAGGTTTTCATCCTACAGCGCTATATAGTGCGCGCTGATAATATTCTGATCCTCTTTGACAACATAATTGATTGATCAACTGTCCGTGTCATGTCTTAGTTCAGAATGATCGTGCAAATACAGTCAACACCCCGGCTCGGATGCATCCGAGCCGGGGTGTTGACTGTAGGGGCAGAGATAGAGAGGATCTACAGGAACCTTTAAATTCCACTCGAAATCTCAACCGCATGAGCGTTCAAATTTTTCTCATCCGCATATCCTGTCCTCACGTTCTATCCTCATAATGCCCCGCAACTTACACAAAGTTCCGAGATTATCAATAACATTCGACATTACGAAACGAGGGATCGAAGATCGAGTCCAAGCTGCTGTATGTTAAACAAAGACTCTCTGTACACTGACTAATGTGACCAAGTGTATACAAAACTTGAATGTTCACAACTACTTGGAACAGACAACTCTAGAAAGTGCAAATATGGATAGTGTTGTGAAACCTATAGCACATCATGAAAATGACCTAAATTGCCTAGGGGGATTTTTGAATGCTCTCAGTACGCTATCACCTTTGAATTCGGTCCGGAAAGCTTCGAATGAGGGAGGGAAACGACTAGGTGAACTCCCTAAGTTCACAAAAGAGCACGAGCGTAATCTCTTTGATCACGTGAATGACGCCTCAAGTTCTGAAGACCAAAGGCTATTGGCAGATCTTCGTAACGATATCCCAGTATTAGATCACAAGAAACTCGTAAAAGTTGAGGGTGAGATGGAGAATCTAAAAGACTTCGTATCATGGAATAACTGGATCGAGGGGGGATAGAAACCAACTACCACGATTACGAGCGCTTCCGAAGAAACTCGCAACCCTCTCGAGATCTACCGAGATTACGTTCAATTGAGAAATGAAAGAGCCCGTCTTTTTGAGGCGCCCAACCATCTCGGATTTTCGATGGTAGATACAATCATGAAGACGCCAGAGGCGACGTCCGAATTTTTAAAGGGCCTACAAGAAGAACTTGGGCGTCATCCTGGAGGCTCAAAGAAGGAATACACGAGTAAAAAATCATTTCCAGAGTGGTTTGAGCTCAGAAATACGGTGCAAGGAATCTTGGACATTTTCCGCAATGATTTGGGCCTACATTTCAAAAAGCAAGAGCACAGCCAGCATGAAGTCTGGAACAATGACGTCGAAGTCTTCGCGGTAGCAAGCAAACAAGAGGATGGAAACTACACTTGGCTTGGTCATTTGTATATGGACTTATACCGCCGAGATAACAAGATGGATTCGATCGGTTATACCATCCCCTTGAAGCCGGTATGTCCCCTTTAAGTTTTCAAGAATTTGTTAATCTAACATTGTTAGAGTTTCATTGATAGGCAAGGGAATCGTCACCTTCCTGCCGCTATATTGGTTACCAATATCGCTAGGGGTACGACTGCGAAGCCTGCTCTACTCCATCACGACGAAATACTTGCAATCTGTCATGAACTAGGACATTGCATTCATTATTTGGTATCCCAGCCATACTACTCCCATTTTCACTTCAAATGCGCTTCCGATTTTCTTGAAGTCCCTGGTCATTTGTTCGGATTCTGGAGCTTTTTCCCATCCATACTCCACACTCTGTCTACTCATTATTTGTATCCTTCACAAAGGTATCATCCTAGAAGGCTGAGAGTGCGAAAACGAATTCCAAGATCGATTCTCGAAGCGCAGCTCGCTTCGGTTTGTAGACAGGAACTGGATGTGATATGCCGTTTCATAGGTCTTGCATTATTCGATCTAGAGATACATAAGGAGCAGCATCAGGGAGATCTCAACAACCTTTACAATAGCTTGTCTGGAGAGCTGGATTTCGCTGATAACATGATGCCACTAATTAGCGCCACCAACGGAATGTGAGTTACTTTATCGATGTAAGCCAGACGCACAGGTTAATAGGGAACGTAGGGTTTATAGTGAGATTCTCACAAGAATGTATGCATTAGACTTCATCAAAGGGTTCACAGAAAAAACACATACAAACGATGGTTGGCGTTTCCGCAAAATGGTTTTGGAGAAACTTGGGACAATGGACGAAGCGGAGATCTTGAAAGGATATCTTGTGAAGGAACCAAGCAACAAAGATACCTTGACCTTCTTGGCAAACCTTCCTAGTTTTGATGGCCCCGTATTGCGGTCAGAGGATGAACATCGTAATTTGTCAAAATGCCACTTAGTGAAGATTCTCGATATGCTAAAAAAGCTAGGTCTTTCTAAATAGAAATATAGAGCAGAACTCTTTTTCCCAGGCTTCGACGAGCATCCTCAGGTTCAGGATCGAACGAATAGCAATGTTGGGATCGCAACCATGGGGGCGACAAATCGGAGTGCGAGCGACATGTTGAGAAAATCGATCATTAAAGCGATTCCTTTTTCCGATTTTCCCCTCCACGGTACTATCAGGCACCTATCGTCTCTATGTTTATGTATATGATGAAATCCACAGCATCCTTCCATCTTGTATATCTGCTTACAGTAGCCTTTCCATATTATCCTTCGCGGAAATAGATGGAGAACTACCCCTGACTTGAAAAATCTCACCCTCAGTGGTCATTGGCGTTTCTTCTGTTGTTTTGGCTGACTTCGCTGACGATAACTCTTTGTCCATTCCACAGTCTCCCCTCCTTCTTACGAGCTAATACATGCATTATGATAGCTAGCCACATCATCAGTTCTAACGATGACTGCATAGAAGCCAAGGGTAATAAGCTTAACAGTAACTCGAAAGAAATTGCTCTTTAAACAGGTCATCATCGGGTCGCCAACTATCTGTTTTCAGTGCAAGCAGCAACCTCGGACATCAGCAGTATCAGTACCTTCACAATTCACTGTGCTCTGAGAATAATCAGCGCGTAGCTACCACATCCAGTAAAGGTAAACGCCATATCTATCTACCCTAGCTGATTGAACAGAGCCTGTCAGTCAAACGCGTCTTCATACTGGTGGATTGGACACATAACCAGGGACAGCGCAACGGTGTATCAATGTGAAATAAAGCTGACAAGGATTAAGAGTACAGCAGTGGAAAGAGCTAGTATCGACCCCTGGCCGCTCCGAGCTACCTGTCACTGTGGTGCCGGGCTTAGATACGTGGGTATATAGCCGTGCCCGCCCTTGGACTATCTTCACCACGTAAGCTCTACCGCATTACAGCATGGAGAATTGGCTCTTCACGTTGTCCCTCGTCAGTCTCTGCCCTGGAGCTGTGTCCAACGCCTTGATGACACACAGAGATTATCGGAGCCTCGGTCGAAGCGGTCACTATGCTAGTTTTCAGTGTCAGACCGCCTTGCTGGTGGTCGCATTCTTCAGATCAACGCAGACTGCGTCGTGCTGGAAGACAAGTTCCAGATTATGAAGAAGCTCAGATCAAGTTCATCCACTGAAAATGTGAAACTCCCAGGCGGTAATCCAGAAGACCTGACGAAAGCCTTCATGAAAGCTTGCGCGGTGCTGATGAAGGATTGCGTGGTTGAGAAACTTCCCAAACTTGCAGTAGCAGCTTCAATCTACTTCGCCACAAACGCGTAACTCTACCGCTCATCTGTATTGTCCGGAGAAGACAAGAAGAAGGCAGCCAAGTACGTAGAAGAGGCGAAAGAACTGCTAAAGCAAGCGTATAAACTATGCGAGCAACCCTTTCAAAATGTAGGTCAACTGAAAATTTGCGTCGAAGAAAACATTGAGATTCTTGCCGAAATCAAGAAGGCGATGGTAAGTGGTAGAGGAGGTATCGCAACACACTCGGGTCACTGGTACAATTGCGCAAACGGACATCCTGTAAGTATTGCAACCAGCAACTACACAGCGTGAAAACTAGTTAACCCTCTATTCAGTTTGCTATCGGTGAAATGCGGAATGCCAATGCAACTTGCGCGCTGCCCGGAATGCGGCGCCGCTGTGGGAGGATCAGGTCATCAGGCTGTTGAAGGTGTTACCAGAGCTATACAAATGGAAGAATAGGGTGATATATGGTGGATAAAGCATCTGCGACAATTGAAATTGAGACTACATCGGGTTACATAACATCCCGCGGCTCACGCTAAGTCCACCTGCCGTCTTGACGCGTGGATGATTCACCTACCAACAGGTCAATCCACAGTGACAGATCGTGCGCTTGTGCAAGGGCACGCCTCTTGGTGCTCGCACTACGTGTGTGTGTGTGTGTGTGTGTGTGTTCTATTCTGGCCATGCACCCTGGGGGTATGGGCCGTTACTACGTGCTAGCTAATACATCTTACTACTACACTACACTTTCTCCAGTTCAGAAGCCAACCATGAGACCTGCTCGTCCATTGTCTAACGCCATGCTTAACCTAAGGAAAGAAACAGAATGAGAGTGATACAGATACCATAGTGTAATGAGTGTCGAGAAGCGAGCCAGAGATGTTCTCAAGGCCTCGGATCCGCAGGGCATTTCCAGCGTCGTGCGCTTCTTAATTGCCGGCGCACTGGCTGAGGCTCTTTTTCGGGGGCTCGCCATCTATTTACTTAGGAGGTTGGTGATGGTATCCGCAGGAGCCTATGCTCCTGATCGTCTTCTTCCGCGATTGTCGTATCTTGTACGCTTGCTTGCAGTCGTTCGGTCTCTCGCGCATATCGGATCGTGGCCCGTACCGCGTCCATGTTGGGTTTCCATTGCTCCATCGGTCCATCGATGGATGTGCCTCCTTCCTGTCTGCTTGAGTAGCCTCCCAACGCGTACGAAAGATCTCCAAACCTCTCCCCGTGCTCTTGCCTCAGTCGTGTCCTCATTCGCCTCCACCTGCTGCAGGAGAAAAGGAAGTGCGCTATCGATTCTACCTGCCCACATTCGCATTCCGCCGTCTCCGACGCTTTGATCTTGTGTAGATACTCGTTGAGAAACGTCTTACCCGTCCGTAGCTGCGTGAGGATGGCCGCCTCTGCGCTGCTTAGCTGCTTGAATATCTCCGCCGACTTGCCTGTGTGCAGCGCTGCATCGATCTTCTTCGTAAACTTGCCCGTGTCTGTCCTTGCTGGCGGGGCGGGTCCAGTTGTGATGTTGGCCTTGTCCAACGCTAGTCGCATGAGATACCATGGGATTCCTTCCCGCTGCGGTGGTTGTTCGCTCTCTGGCCTTGATGCTGCTTTCGCCAGCTTGTCGGCTTCTTCGTTCCCCTCGATCCCCGAGTGCCCTGGGATCCAGTGCATCGTGGCCTTGTTCATTCTAAGCTTCTTCGTGATCTCTGCGACCACTTCCTGACAGGCGCTGGCCCTCCAGCTCCGTACCGAGAGCAGCGCCGACTGAGCGTCTGAGAAGATCCGTATGCTCGATGCATGCACTTGCCGTCCTGCGCTATCCGAAGCTGTACAGGACGGGGTCCCACGGCCAGTTCGCCGCCTCGCTGATAGCCAGAAGCTCCGTAAGATGCGCGTCCGCCTGCTCAGAGCTGGCCACCGTCCTCGAGATACGCGCCTTGGATGGGAGCGCGTAGATACCAATTCCTGCCCTGCCGTTGCGCACCGATGCATCCACGTAGATGTCGACCTGCTCTGGCTTGCGCGCTTCCACCACCACTTTAGCTTGCTCTTCGTCTTCGCACACCACCACTTCGGGCCGGGCCACCCATGGCGGGCACGCATACGGCTTGACCTCCATCACCTCATCTACCTGCACCTCCTTGCACATCTCTGCTATTCGGTGAAGCGGCGACCGGTGCCGTCGGCAGAGCCTCTGCCGTTTGATCATCCAGTGTGGATGTGACTGGCCCAGCTTGTGAAGAGAGACCCAGAACGAGATCGCTTGTTTACGAGGCCTCTGCTCCAGTGGGAGCAATCCTGCCTCGACTTCTGCCACCGACAGCGCCACCGTGCGAAACCCTCTGATGACTGCGTGTGCTGTGACCCTCTGTGTTTGTTGCAGCAGCCGCTTCATGTCCTGCGTCGCGATCGGGTACCACACCGGTGATGCGTAGTCCGCCACCGGCAGCACCGCACTCATCGCCAGCTGCTTGACCGTCTTCGGCGGAAGTCCCTTCAGCCTGCGCAGCGCCAGCGCCGCCCTCGTCGCCTTGCCGGCCTTGTCTGCCAGGTGCGTCTTGAACCGCACTTCTTTGTCGAGCGTCATCCCGAGAATCTTGACTTCGTCTGTCGGTAGAATCTCTTTCCCTTTGAACAGTAGTGGCACACTGCTGTCTCTGCTAGCTCCCTTGTATCGTGTCAGGTGGATGAAGGATGTTTTGGCAGCCTCGAATTCGGCGCCGCTTGTCCGTTCCCATCTCTCTAGCACCGGCATGATTTCGTCCTGGATGATCCGCGTGTTCTCCTCTGCCGAGGCGCCCGCGACCCACGCCGAGTAGTCGTCGACAAACGCCATCGAGCTGCCATTCCTCGGTGCCGTTTGCACCAGGTCTGCGTTGAAAAAGAGAAAGAGGATCGGAGCGAGGGCTGATCCCTGCCGCAGACCTGCCTGCGGGAGCGCCTCCACCTCCGATGTGAATCCGTTGACCAGTATACATGCCTGCCGGTCGGTGCAGAAGTCCTGCACCCATCGCACGATCGTCTCGGGTATCTGTCGCTGCCTCAATCTCCTGATCTCTGGTCCTGTAGCCACGTTGTTGTACGCTCCTTTGACGTCGAACGACACGAGCGACAGTGTCTTCATTCCTCTCCACGCTTTGAACACATCCTCGCAGAGGTAGGAAAGTGCGTGCGTTGTCGATCGCTGCTTCCTGGCTCCGAAATGTGTCTTCGACAGCAGGCTGTATTCCTCCACCAGATATCCGATCCTCTCCGCCACCAGCGACTCGAGCGCCTTACCCAGCGTCGGGAGGAGCGAGATCGGCCGGTAGTTGTTGGCCACCGTGTAGTCCTTCCGCTTCGGCTTCTGCAGCGGCACGATCTTGGCCACTTTCCATTCTCGCGGCACCTTTCCTGTCTCCAACGACCTGGCGAAGAGCGCGGTGATCTCGTCCTCAAGGACCGGCCACAGCTCCCTCCACACTCGCGCTGGTATGCCGTCTCTGCCAGGTGCTTTGTCAGGGCTGGCCCGGAAGACCGCCGCCTTGACCTCGTGTTTTGCGACCGCTTCCCACGGCAGCTGGTCGTAGCTCGTCGATGCATCCTCCTCCTCGTACGGTGGGGGAGGTGGAAAGAAGGCTCGAAGCAGCTCGCTCGCAATGCCTCCATTCTCCGTCACCACTTCGTCTTCCGTACCCGCCCTCTTGATGGGTGGAACCCTTGCAAACGACGAGCCTCCCTGCTGGTCCAGATACTTGGCTGCCTTCCAAATGTTGTCGCTGTCCTCGAGGAACTCCTGCCAGTGCATCTTCCGGTGTCGCCGGATCGTCCGGTGGAAGAGCCTCTTCGCTCGCGTCGCCGTCCTGCATAGTTCCTCATCATATCGTTCCTGCCGCCTCATCGCACATGCCCGGTTCCTCCAGTACGTATACGACTTCCTCAGCGCTATGAGGTCCTCGTTCCACCACCGCTTCATGTACGGCGACGGCTTCGCTCGCGGGCAGTGTGCCTGCAACGCCTCGTCTACCCAGCCTATGAGTTGTCTCGCCATGTCGTCAACGTCGTCGCTAGGGAATCCTTCCGCCTTCCTCCTCTCCGCTGCCTTTCTGATCTTCTCCCACGGTGCATTCTTGAATGGTAATCTTTCCTGCATTTCCTGCCTTTCCACCTCCATCCAGAATCTGGCGCAGATCGCCCGGTGGACCGATCCGTACTCGTGCTCCCAGATCGAGCACCTGGCCAGCTCGCTCGCCAGTCCCGACGTCGCCAACATCAGATCGATCGTTGACGCGCGCCCTCTGTCGCTGACAAATGTGTTAACTCCTGCCGGTAGGAGGCTCTCGAGCGCCAGCTCCGCCATGAACTCGACGATCGGTTCGCTCTCCTCTTGTCTTGCCGTGCTGCTGATCGAACTCCCTCCCCATAGCGGATTGTGTCGGTTGAAATCACCGGCTATCAGCACCTCCGTGTGCGGGTCGCGTAGGCGATCAGCCTGGACTTGTTCCTGCATCATCTCCAGCCTGCTGGCGAGCGCTACCCTATTCTCTTCCTTTGTCCTTCTCGACGACGACAGGTCTGGTATGTATACCGATATGAGGACCAGCCTCCTCCCTCCCATGTGTACCACCAGCGCCGTTATGTCCGCAGAGTCCGCATGCAGCTGCGTCACCGCCATCTCTCTGCTCGCCCAGATGCACGATCGAACCGGATACTGCCCTTCTCCCCTACCAGCCGGCACGAACTTCGTCCACCTCGGGTTCGTGCCATGCAACACCACCTCCCCCTCCGCGAGAAAGCACCCCGGCTCCTGGCCTTGGTGGCCCTCTTGCCCGCACATGTCACACGTCTCCGGCCGCGTGCAGTCCCTCGCTCTGTGGCCGAACCGCCTGCACCTGAAGCAGGCCACCGGCGTGCGTCGCTCTTCGAACGGCGACATGACGGTCCCTCCTCCGCCAAACGTCACGCCGTCCGACCCCAGCAGCTTCTCTGCCTCCTCCTTCGTTGCCACCTTGACCACCACCGAGGCGTGCTGTCCGCTGGGTCTCGGTTGCCCGATCCATCGCATCGTACACACCTCTACCTCATTTTCCGTCCCAAAGCGCTCCATCGCCGATCGGCTCACCTTTCCCGTGTCCGCATCCATCGCCAGCGGTACCTCAATCCAGTCCGCTTTCACCGGATACCACTTGGGCCCGACCAGCCTCGCTCCTGGGAGCGCTGGTTCGAGCCATTCCGCCGACGTCTGCCTGAACGCAGCTTCCTTGTCCTTGTCCACGCTGAACTTGATCACGCTCGCGCTGTTGTTCGTACGCCACACCCGAAAGTCCTTGATCGTCGCTCCCTCAAGCCTCTCCACGCCGCTTATGCCTTGTTGGATCGCTTGCTTGGCCGCCTCCGTATCGCCTACTCTCTCCGCCGTCTCTTCACCAGCACGACTGATGTCGATCACCAGCTGTCGGTGCTGGTCTCTGTCCGTCCTGCCTCTGTTCGCCGTCCTCGCGGGACTCGTTCCCGATCCTGCTGGCTCGCCGCTGGATGCGACCGATGCCCACGTCCGCTGCGTAGACGGGGGAGACACCGAGAGAGTGTCAAGCTGCGCACGGAGCGATCCGATTGTCTCCTGCAGTTCTGCGTTCTGGTTCTTGAGGTACTGCTGTTCCGCCTTGATGTCTTCCATGTTGCTTCTGATGCTCTCGATGATGCTGCTCTGCTGCGTGATCGTGTCCCTCATGCTCGCGATGAGCGCCACCACTTCTCTCATCCCGGCGCCCTCTTCCCCTCGTTCAAGGGAAACGTGCGTGCGTCCGGTGGGAAAAGGCGGCAATTCATCGTGCGTTGGGTGCTGTTCTGTGTTCGAGAGTTCCTCAAACAATGGCAACTGCGACGCTGCCTCTCCGCTCCTGGTCTGAACCGAGCGAGTCACTGTGGTTCTTGTTACTGGTATCTGCTGAGCTTCGAGAGCCCTTGCACTTGGCTTCCTCGTGCGTCTGGGTGGGGCGGGAGGAGGTGTCGATGGGTCGCGCCCAGGGGTGGAGGGTGCCATCGGGGCTCCGGTGCGACGTTCGGTAAGCCGCACGGGCCGCCTTGCAGCGGGAACTAGCTAAGCGAACGACGGGGAATCGAGTAAAAGAATGTCCGAGATACCTAGATATGCTACTTCTTCAACAATCAAAAATATTTTTTTTGCCCTAGGATAGAAGGGAGAAGGCCAGGCGAGAGAGCAAACCTCCCCGGAGGTAAGCAGAGATGGACAGAAAGCAACCACCGCTCACGAAGAGGAGAACGAACGAGAGGAGTGCGAAGACCTAGCCCACCAAAACCCACCACGCGTACGGACCAGACACCCTCAGACGACACGAGAGGACGAACGACACCACAACCCAACGGCAACGAGGGGGATACCCCTGCGGAAACCGCCCGAACAGTCCCAATGCGGACAAAGGGAAGCGTCGACGACCAGCTATCCGGGCCGCGCACCGGCAGGACCCTCCAGACCGCCTCGACCGCCACAGAGGATGGAAAGCTTCTCCTCCACGGTGCGCGTCTGTACTTGACACCCTGGCCCTCAGCCTCAGGAGCTTACCGCCATCAGCCGCCGAACGGAGAGCGAGGGACAAAGGTGAGGGGACTGTCGTCCCGCCACGACGGAGGGAAGGGAGAAACCACTCACCTTATCCGCCGTGACCCCTCTGAGGCTACCATAGCCTCAGTACTGCCTCAGGCTCCGCGAAAATTATCCATGCACTTGATCCTTACCAAATACTTCGTCGACCATGCTATCAAATATTTCCTTTTCAATAGTCCTTTCTTCACGCTCACCAACAAAATAACGTTCCCGGCACTTTTGAAAACAATGTTGGAGGTCGTGGCCGTCATGGAACAGTTTCTCGATAGGAGCAAGTTTGACGCTGCCAGCATATTCGGCGATCAGCCTCCAACTTTTAGTAGACGCTGTCCAAGTAACGAGCTGGAGGATATTGTGCCCCTTGCTGTTGATGATATCCAGTCGCGCTCCAGCCCTGACCAAGTGCATGAAGACCGGTTCGTTCCAACAGTATAGAGCTACCATAGCAGCAGTATCTCCATCGCTATCAATAGCGTCAATATCCACGTACTTGAGTAAAAGTTTCACAGTCTCCAAGGACCCGGAATTGGCGGCGTGATGCAAAGGCGTACTGGATCCGCGGCTGCATGCTTTCGGATCTACACCATAGTCGATTAGTTCTTTAGCAATCCTATGCCCGTTTTGTCTGTTATTGCAAGCAAGATGCATTAGTTGGTAGTCCCGGGAGGTCATGGTGTTTGTTGACGCATCGGCCTTCAGCAAGGCCTGGAAAGAGACCAGGTGACCAGCTTCAACGGCTCTTGCCAGTGACGTGTACCCCTCGGAGTCTACCTTGTTCACGTCGGCACCATTTTCTAGAAGCAAGTGTATAGCTTCTGTATCTCCACGCCATGAAACCCAGTGTAGTGCAGTCCGACTGTTAACATCTACCGCATTTACATCTGGATGGTCTTTCAAAGCAACTGCAAGGTCCCCGTCCAAGAGCTTTAGAACGATTTTGTGTATGAGAGAGAGGTTCTGCGTAGCAAGGTTTTTTTTGGTGAGGAATGTAGAGAGCTGTGTAGTCTGACAGACGTTGTGACGGTACCGTGTTGAGTTACTAAGAGCCTGGTCGATGCCATGTTGACAGGCCATACTACATGCGTTAACAAAGTTAACGAACTTTTGGGAAGTACAGGCAATGTAGTTACGAGCTTACATTCCATTAGAATCCTGCTGATAGGGATCGGCTCCGTTCTCATGCAACCAGTTGTAGATGCCTAGCTGCCCTGTAGATGCAGCATACTGCGATGGATCAGTGAAGCTTCGATGGTGACGACCTTGATGAACTTACCGCGAGCAGTGATAACCCATATCGATCAGAGCCGTCAGGAGAATCCGATCCTCGAGAGAAATGTGTTTTTAGCTCATCTATCTGACCAAGCTCGATAATACACCAGAGAGGAGAATCGGAATCTATCTGAGAAGATGGAGATGTAGATTCGAAAGGGTCAATTTCGGGCATGATGATGTGCTTTAACGACTAAGCAGCAGAATACAGTGCTACTGTGGTCGAGATGAAGCAAAAGAGGGGGAGGGTGGGAGAGAACGACTTGAATGCGATTTGTCACCCGAAGTCATTCCTATCAAAAATTGTCCCGAGCACAAAAAGCTTGAAAATTACCGGTGATGGCGCTGCAGATATGATTTGTCCTCGCAATATCAGCCATGCATGTGAAATATTAGGTGTGGGCTGCAGCAAGCACATAGAAAGTTAGCCGGTGCAATTACATATGGCGGTAAGGCAATGAATTGAAGGACGTCCTAGGACGCGCATCATACAGTATTTGCTTACACCGCTTCCCCGAGAAGGATCAGACAAACTACCTAGAGTGGTTTTGAATACTTCTATCAGTCAATGCGGTCGTATAAATAAGTATTAGTAAGTCACAATTTTGGAACTCTGCACAGCGCATTAGATAGCAGTTTATCAACAAGATATTGCATGTCAGACGGCGCTATTCCGCTTTTGCTGCGTCCTGGAGGCAGGGCGGTGTAGAGTTGGCGATTGACTCTGACGTGAACCCCCATCAAACTTCATATCCTAATGCACGTAAGTGGAGAATTTTGGTTTTCGCAGTTCGACATGTTGATGAGCATAGTACAAATGC
This sequence comes from Helminthosporium solani, assembly GCA_022560085.1. Lineage (NCBI taxonomy): Eukaryota > Fungi > Ascomycota > Dothideomycetes > Pleosporales > Massarinaceae > Helminthosporium > Helminthosporium solani. Next base: position 466 of record JAFISD010000335.1, on the reverse strand, counting down.
CTCAACCATCATATGGCTATTCCCACACCATCGATGCGCAGTGGCCCCTAGCTACCGGGTTTTACCCTCTTTGTGGATTGCGGAAAGCCCATCTTCGTTGTCCAGCTACAACTTGTCTGGGGGTCACACGCCAGTGATGAGTAGCACTTCAACCATATTTTATGGCATCACCCGAGAACCACAACTGGGCACCGCCTCCAAGCTTTCAGGATCCGACGCGATTCATGTTATACGGCCAGCAGCATGATTACCCGCGCTGAACATCGCCTTATCCTTAGATACCTGGTGACAAGTAGCTTCGAATTTCAAGGGGGGGTAACAAAGCTGTGCAACTGAATATTGCCTAGAGATTAGGATCCATTTGACGGTAGCACCCGAGCCGGGGGGGGGGGGGGGGGGAGAAAATTAAAAAGAAGCCGGATACCAAGAAGGGGAAAAAAAAGGAAAAATAACATTAAAATATAAA
>JAFISD010000334.1:0-24000 GCA_022560085.1 Helminthosporium solani | reverse complement strand
GAGCCATATTGGTGGAGTTGCGACGTGTCAAAATAATTGGTGTTTCGGTGTTGATGATCGTCACGCGACTCTGATCGTCACGCGCACAGACACGGTAAGACAAATGTGCAATTTGCGATGTGCAGAGGTCTTTGGTGAATCTGAATCCTCCCGGTATCAGTGCTCCACAACCTCGTCCAGGTCGATTCCTGAGCAAAGATCCAGAACATACGAAACAAATTCCAGCCGATGTCAAAAACTGGGAACGATTGGCGCCTTTTTTGGGTTTCAGCAACAGTACACAATTACGCACATTCCTCAATTCGTCGGGCGTCACCAAGCAAATCACGGAGTTCCATGAGGCCTGCGCGAAGCATCGCAAGATGTACCTTCCTGCCGGCATATCCGAAGACAGTCGTCTCCGTGCCACCGACATCGTCAAGTCTATTGCATCAATCCAGCAGCAGCGATCGGAGGTTTTCGACGTGCCTAGCCATCGCTCGGTCAGTTCAATCCGGAACCTTCGACCTTCGATGTGCCAAAAAAATACATCTACGGATCCATGCAAAGTTCAGCAGTGCTGCAGTCATTTGGTCAGACTTTTCGTTCATCTACCGATCGTGATTACCAGCACCTACCCTCCGCCAGCTTCGCTCCGTTGTTGTGGTTCGGCCAGACCCTATACGTTCTCTCCGGGCTACGGGTCTTTTTCATCTAGCTCTATCGGTTTTCACTCTTGGTCTCAGTCAACTTGTTTGGCAGATTGTTTACTGTCTCATGGCCCACTTTCTCTTCGCCAAAAGCCTAACGGAATTGAGCAGAAGGTTCTTGATGCGTATTACAAGCAAAAGGACACTTTGAATAGTGAGAATGCGACCATGCTTTCATTTGCATCGTAGAGGATGACAACCGGTCTCATCGAGGGATGTTTACAAGGCAGTATTTTTGAGTTAATTCTCGCACTGTGATACAAACTTTCCAGCCCTGACAGTAGTATAGCACGTATGGTAAGTATTCAGCCTCACAATCTGCTTCCACCAAGGTCGATGGTATTTATGTATCGTGCATGCCAGCGTCACGTCCGCCGTCAGGGATAAGTGTGGTACAATGGCTAGGTGCAAGCATGCCTTCCACGAGGAAGTATAGAACTGGAGGGAGACGGCCATGTACTCTAAAGAGACCGGAGTAGGAAGCTTGGGTGCGCAAGACCTGGATGGCTTACTCGTTCCCAGGCCTCAGCTCGTCATAATAGAACAAGAAAAGGTAATATCTAGCGTCTTTTGGCTACGGTAGGTCTACAGTTGCGAAGAATTTACGAGTTCAGCTAACGACGCGTAGATGCCAATCGTTCGCATGCCGCATATGCGATATTTGCCTCTCTCAAATCTCCCAACATGTTGTTCGCCAGCCGGACGGTTCTCAAGACTCGTAAGAGTACCACCTGTCGACCTTCCTATTCTCAAGTTGTCACGTTGTCGCGAGAGGTCGCCTGAATGGATATAATGTGGATAGATTGATGGAAAGCCAGTTGTCCATTGAAGCTCTTGTACATTCCGTGATTGAATAGGGTAGTCAAATTTACAATTTTCATACTCTTTGTGGGCTCATTTAACAATGCGAACTGGGGGCGAACCAGATCAAATCGAGGTAGTTGTATGACTATTGTCAAGAATCTCGTCCCACACTGTGTGCTACTCAACGATTGGTATGCTCGCGTTCCCCGGTGGTAAATACATAAAGTGGGTGAACGCTAGATTCTAAATGCGCTATAGGTAATCTGTAGCACGGCGATACGTGTGTGAACAGGTTAGACGCGTCACTGCTATGGTCACGTCATACTTCCGGCATACATTTTGGCACTTCACATCTGTGACAATTTCCATTCATATGTGCACGAAAGTTACCCAATTTGAAGCCCACTTCAGCATTTTTCAAGTGTTTCTAAATGCTATAATTGTTCCAAATTTGATAGTGAGTTGGTGTTGCAGGCGTGACAACTATGAGTGTACCATTTCCCTCACAAAAGAAAAAGAATTACGTATTCAATCTCAGAATTCGAAAAACTCCAAAAAAGATAAATCTGGGAATTTTTGCAAAAGCAAACCCCGAAGGGAAAACGCAAACCTGGAAGGTTTAACCATGTTTTTAAATCAGACGGTGCTCGGCTCTGCTGCTGCTGGACCTATGGACAAATTAAAGGAAATATATACTTACAGAATCGAACAGAGTCCCTTCCATATCCCCGTCGACACAACATCTGTTATGTTTGTCGACACCGTCGAACATCGACCGCCCGGCCACTTGTGTGGACTTTCCATTGGTGATAGTATTGGCAATTATCTAATATATATACTACAAGTCTTTAATCTTGTTATAATATGCCAATATTGAGACGGTTTGTTTATGTCTGTAGCAAAAATGTGGAGGACTGTGGGATAGTGCGTTTGCTCTCACTGAGGTAACAGGCGAGCTACGTCACAACAAGCAGCTTTCAAAATATCCAACAATTACGCCGGTAGCGGGGTACATCTTCTATGTGATTGACAGAAATTCTGCCCCAAGATCTACCTTCACAATGATACCTTGTCTCTACGGCTCGCATTGATACACGGATCAGAGAGACCGCATTCCCAGCGGTAGCCTTCAGCGCGTGCCTCTACTTTACCAACTACCTAAAGAAAGGACACACTGCACGAGATTTTGTCTAGGATAAAGCCCAACTGCAACCAGTTTCTTATGAGAGAATTCATATCGGACAACGCGGTGGCGAAAATCGCTTTGGGTCGAGTCTATATATCTACGAACTATCTTGTTTGCATGTAATCCTAAATGATCAAATTCAGATCGAAAATATCTGTAGCCAACATGAGAAAAAATGGCGTGATTGGCTGAAAGTCGAAAAGCGAAGCTGCACGCAAACACCTTGACCTTACTGGCTAGACAGACAAAACTTCACTTTCGAGGAATCCATTTGAAAACTGTGTTCGGATAAGCTTTGGAGTAGATGTAGAAACACGTAGCCACGTAGCATATGGAAACAACGAGTCGCTGGTGAAATGGACTCGACGGCATTTAGCGATATTCTTTCTACCCTTCCTACTATTAGCTACACTTCTTGTATTTCTCACCCTCCCATCTATGATGACTGCAGTAGGCGCTTTCTCCATCAATAATATCGCCTGTCGAAGGGACCGGGAGGGAGGATGGACCCGCATATACAGCTTTGTGTCTAGAGACACCAAGCCATTCATTTCAGTGACTATCTCTTCACGTCACAGCAGCTTGCCAAATATAACCCCATTTCGTACACGCAATTCAGGCTTGGCTATTACCTCTGATACGTTGCAGTACGCAAGAAATCTTCTCTGACTATCGCGGTTTACTCAGGTGTAGTCTACTTCGTTTCCGCGCGAAAATCGAGCATGGAGAAATAGACCCTGTACATGTGATGAAAATAGATAAGTTCCTCACGCAAAATACCTACACGGTTCGAAGATTTGTTATCAAGCGCCTTCGCCAGAAATCAGGGACTTTCATGATGACGTGTACTACAGTGGCAGTGGGCAATGACGCCCCTACGTCGTGTGTGCTGTGGAGAAGAATATTGCTCAGTCCAGCTAGGCTTAGCATTTGAGATTGAACAAGACGATGCCATTCTTTTCTGTAACTTGTGTTGCAATGTAAATCCAGAAACACATATATAAATAACACGATTTGACGTTTTCATCGTGATTTTGTATATCTAAAGTCTATGGACTGACACGTATACCATATTATTTGAAGACTAGATAGTGCTTGGTTCTGTACAAAGTTTGACTTTGCAGTGTGACTAGCTGCTATTTCAAAGAGGGAAAAAGCAAGAACATAAGTGCTGATTCACCCAAAACGAATCGCTCTTTTCGGAGCCATGTCGTCCGACTACATACGGCTGACAAGCATGTAGGAGTTCCTTGTAGTGTAGATATAGTTCTTAAGAGTGTGGATACAATGTAATACCTAACTAAATATACACGAGCTTCGTTCTTCCAACTCATGCTTTATTTGGGATAATTCAAGGCTTGTTGATGGTGCCTTCAACTATTTCCTGAATGCCAACGGGGTAGATCCGGCGTGAAAATCCTCTGGAGAGCACTTCAAAGATACTGGTGAGAGACTTTCGGGCGTGCTTGAGGGAAGGCTTTCGTTTCATCCCGCACCAAGTTTTAGCAGTGGGTGACTATCGGAGAGGCAAATTTTCCAGGTGCCAGAAGATACGATTCTCGTTGTGTGATAGCCTGTAGCAAAAAACTAGCCACGTTTCAGCATAATCTACCTCTTTACGGTGAAGAAATTGGCTGAGTTGGGCTGCAGGTTTGAAGCATTCCTTGCCTTGCGCCACCATCACCTTTGCCCGGCTTAGACTGCTGCATGAACAGTAAACTGAAGCAAAGGTTTGACGGTTTTGTATCCAGTCGAGGAGTTTGGATGCGCAGCATGACGAGAATCTTCCGCCGGTAGATTCATGGATCGAGGGGACAGTGCCTTTTGTAAGGAGGCTCTGAGTCGAAGGCAAGGCGTCATAAAGGGTTTTGATGGAATGAAAAGTCTTAAAGCCTGTGACGCTGGGTTAGTATAATGAATGTTTATAGATGTGATGTAAGGTGAAATTCTATAGACGAACGGTTACAACAGCGAAGCACTTGCCAATAATGAGCAATCAAGATTTCAAAGTGTTTCGGATGCTGTTAGGTGGAAAGTTCGCGGTGAAAGAATGTTCGAAGTACAGTGAGCAATTGCTCTCGATCAGTGAAAGGGACATCTGGAGAAGTCTGAGATAGCATCACCCAAGCGGGGTGTGAAAGACGTACCAGCGCCGATGAGAGTGGCACGTGCGATACAAAAGGTCACATGATCGAAAGTCTGTTTGCACACTCGCAGTTGCCTTGTCTATTGTCTATCACTATTGTTGCCATGTGCGTCAAGCGTGATTACTTAAGCGCCGCACATATATTTTGCGCTTTCGCTCCCCCTCCCGACCTTTCTTCTACTTCTCACTTCCACCTCACCCCCACCTTCAGCCTTCTTCTCCCCCTGCGGGATCTTTGACATGAAGTTGTTTTATTCCAAGCCGTCCTTTGAGACGGCGACCCGACGCCCGAACCTCGTACGAGATTAACAACCTTGATGGTTCGGGCGTCGGGTCCTCCCTTTGGATTTGCGGCGGCCCGGCGCCCGCCCTTCATACGAGTTTAACAACCTACTCCTCGGGCGCCGGGCCGTTCATTGACATGAAGTTGTTTTAGCCGTATGCCGTCCATGAGGACGGCGGTCTTTGTACGAGTTTAACAACTTGTCGCCCTGAGGTCAGTACCTTCCTTTTGAGTTGTAGCGGTCTCTAACATGATTTCATTCCAGCTACGTGCCGTCCACTAGGACGGCGCTCTTTGTACGAGTTTAACAACTCGTCGCTCGGGCGCTGGGCCGTTTCTTTTCATCTATTACGGCCCAGTTCTTGACATGAAGTTGTTTTAGCCAGATGCTGTTCACTAGGACAGCCGGTCTTTGTACGAGTTTAACAACTCGTGGCTTGGGCGCCGAGCCCATTCCATTGAGTTGTGGAGGTTCTTGTCATGAAGTTGTTTTAGCTGTATGCCATCCGCTGGGATGGCGCTCTTTGTACGAGTTTAACAGCTCGTCGCTGGGGGGCTGGGGCCTTCCTTTGAGTTGTGGTGGTCCTTGGCATGAAGTTGTTTTAGCCGTATGCCATCCGCTGGGATGGCGCTCTTTGTACGAGTTTAACAGCTCGTCGCCTGTGGGTTGGTGGCTTCTTTTGGATTTGTTGTGGCTCCGGTAATTACTTCCTACCCGATGTTTCTCGCAAAGACTGAAACTGACAAAATCCTAGCTGAGCTGTACTCATGACTCGGTCAAGCATCGGACCCGCCGCCAGGGCTATGGAAGAGACCGTTACACTTGCTGGATTATATCAAGGTCTTATTCGCAAACCGCAACCTTTGAAAAGCTATCACAGCATCCTCCCTCGAGAAGTTTATGTCTTTTTTCACCACTCTGCCAACTCTGCTTCGCCAGCATTCCACTCTATACACGGTGCGCCACAATCAGCTCGTTCACAATGCAAGTTACCCAATGTCTAGAATATACACACCAGTCACTAATCATGCTGTTAGGCTAGCGACAAGAAGACGTGGTTTGACTGTCAGGGAGTCTCCTTATCTCGACTTTATGCTCATGGCCTTCATGTGCTACGTAATCGCTCGATGTCAACGTACGGAACAGGACAACACCGGTGGATATACCAGGCCTACATTCACAATGATGGTGGTATTTCTCACTTACATATTCTTCTCTGCGCTGGCCCTATCAGTCGCCTATGTAGACGTCGCTGACGAACTGTTCAACATATAATCCATTCTTTTTTAATAAATCTATGGTGCTTCTTCTATCTTGAAAATTTCAATTGTGAATTTACTTAGAATAATGAGCTAACCTGAACCATCCATCTCTGTTGGGAACATTCGCCAATGGGATACACATATCCATTTCTTGAATCATACGCCACAGGTGTCCATTGTGAAGCGGACTTAGGTCGTGACTGCCACTTTATCATTGCTATGCTTGATCCTGCGTGTTTCCCAATGTTCTTGTTCTTCCCAGACCGCCTCACACAGCGCAATTCCAAAACTCACAGCACTGACCGGATCTATCCTCCAACCCTTCTCTGCAAGGAACAGAACATTTCTCAAGCTCAACGAGCGTAGCGAAATGCATTCAAATGCCTTATTCGAAGCTTGAAATCGTGAGAACAATATCTTCAACGTAAGGACTAATGTGCAAGTGGCGTCTTCAAAACTGTGATGGACAAAACAGGGAACTACGTCCCAATTTGCCCATCGCGCACACTCTGGAAAATCGTGACTTGCCATCGGGTAAAGCCAAATGATTGAAATCCCAAGGCAAGACAGCTTCACATAGGCCACTGAATGGCACATATCATAGGGAATTAACGCGTTGCGGTGCGGGTGTGCAATCAGTGACAAGTCCCTAAATACCCTGCATCCTTCCGTTTGTGCCAACTCGCTTGCCCGCGTTGGATGGAAACAATTTCCACGAAGACTTCTGTCTTCTGTTATAAATAGTCTTCAAACTCAAAAGATAGCATAAAACAACTTCATGTCAAGGTCATCAAGTGGCGCGATGTGAAGTTGTTTTATTTTGCGTTTTTTTGCACGTCTTGAAGGCTGGCTACATGTGGGACAAAGATTTTGGGTTGGTTGAGTTGGGTAAGAATGAGCGTGTATTCGAAACTTGGGGAGACCATCAATTGTATTCTGTATTTCTTTCGTATTTTTGTTGTATTTGTGACTTGAACTCTGACAGCTGACACAAGCTGCCCGCATGTGTACTGCTTGCCACTGTGCTCATCAAGCAGTTTGCTTGGAAGATTTGGGAATTACATCTCGCTCGCAGGCCTCCTTGCATAACTCGGAAAGCTACACAGTCACACAGTTCCTTCCTTCAAGAGGGAGACCAATTTCCCTTTCGCTTTGATTGTGAACCCCTCATGACCGCCGTGACTTCCCAGTTGGCCCGAGAGTTTGTTGAGGCTGATAAGAAAGCGGGTCTGCTGACGCCACTTCACGAAGTGCTCAAGTCAAAGCTGTCCCGCCCCGTCTCTCTCTCTCTCCTTTTCTCCTCCATACCTCCGAACTTTGAGTCTTTCGCCCAGCTCTCTGGGCCCCTGGACATGAAGTTGTTTTAGACCATTGCGGGTCTTTGTACACGGGCTCGCCCTTTGGGGTTTACGGGCTTGCCCATGGGTGGCAAACCTGCCGTATGTTTCCTTGCTCTTCTTACGAAGACTCTCACTGACGTATCTGCAGCCACGAACAGTCTATGCCTGCATGTCGGCCGCTGCTCAGGCAACCAAAGAAACCTCACTGAACGTAGCACTTGCGCAGCGGCCGGCATGATGCGAAGCGAAAAGGAAAATCGGCGATAGGTGCGTTGTCGATTATAAGGTAAGACTCCCTTTTAAGTTGCTTGCCCGACTTGTAAAGCTAACCACAGTAACAGGGGGACGTTCCTCAAGAAGGGACTCCGAAACATAAAGTCTCTCACGACAGGGTGAACCTCGTATTGCCAGGCACACATGTCCCAAGCGATACAAAGGCGACGCCGCTACTTTGACCAAACATCCACCAAGCCCCCGTCTCCTACTTCGAGCAAGCATCCATGTCGCCAACATCCATCCGCAGCCAAACGAACGAAGACTCTACGACAAGAATGTATTCGTGTCAAACCAGTCATTGGAGGCGGAATTCAGTTTGATGAGACTAAATATGCCGACATCGAAGCTGATCAACGGCTTGGGTCAGGATCGAGGACAATGGAATTGGATGACTTCGAGGCGATGATGCGTTCTTTCTTCCTTTCTCCTTCACCTAATCAATGTGTTTGTCCCCCATGCTGCTTATTCCATGTCCTGCTGTGATGTGCTTGCTCAGAATTGTGCCTCTAGCCTTCTATATGTCTACGGGTTAGCCATGATAGTTGGTTTTCACGCCTAAGTGCAGGCAAGTGGCGATGTGGGGTTCTAATGCCGACATTCTCTGGGGCTCTTGTTTCGCAATTGAGCGAAGAGTTGAACGCGAAAGGTTCTACAGGCATTGCCGCATTCACTAAAGAACCCCCGAGTAGACATTCTATAGACAAGCAGGAAGCAAAAGGCAGCGCGCCATGCAAGAAGCAAAGTATACCAGTTCCAAAAAGCAGCCCGTGACAATTTCCGCCAAAGTACTCTACAGAAGAGTCGCAATGGTGATTCCCATGACGGTAGCTTTTGGAGAGACTTCAAACATTTTCCAGTCTCCTATTCTGCGTCGTCAATACGGATGCAATGTCAAGGCGGTCGCAACGGTACTCGAGCCTTGGTGCTTTAACTAAGGAGCGGGAGCCGTATGGTCTCAGAATCGCTATACGTGTGGGCATTGCAACTCCCTCGTAGGAAATCCTGAGCGACCGGATGTAGCTTTCGCGCATGAGGCTGCCTTCCTCTCAAGATACTGCTGGGCTTCAGTGAACAGCACCACCCGTGTCCTGTCGAGTGTACGTTGTGCTTCCCCAACACAAACGCATTCGTGCAGGCTTAGTTACTCGCGCATTCTAGGGCACTGAAGCGCATCTATTTTGGTTGACAGCTAAGATAGATCAATGGTACGACCATCAGCGCACAACGGTGGAGTGCGGAGAGCAACGTAGATGCGCTGTAGTTGACGAGAGTGAATCAGGGGGGCCTTCTTGAAGGTTCGCATCGCCATGACCCTCTACCAAATTCCGTGAATGCCCGATGTAGCGAGGTCGGCGATGTCAGAAGATGGCCAGCCTCCAGTTCCGTGACGCGACCCATATTCCCGATGATCAATCGTTGCTGCGTGAGGCTCGCGTTGGTTGCAGTGATCTCTATTCTGCGTAATGGGAAACACTGCATCATCTCGAGTCCATGGATCGAGACCTTGACGGTCCTTCTCACTCGGGCAATTTTCCGAGGTTCGAGGGGGCAGGCAGTTGTGCTGTGACGTATTCCGTGGTGTTTGCCCTTTCACATCGCCAACTGAGCGCAACCCCTCAACGAGCGATCCAGCCATCAACATGCCGCCCTCAATGTGATGATACCTTCTTATCCTCATCATTCTCAATGCGCTGGCATCTCTATCTTCCTCTGCCTCGCCCGTATGCGCGCCTTTCGAGCCCGTTGAGCGAGCTGGTCAGGCCTTTGTTCATGGCACCTCTGGCACCTTCACCACCCCCGCAGTGGCCGCGACGATGACCTCGAGGATGAAAAATGGCACCGTTCATGGCAAATGCGGCAGTGATTCAGAAGATGAAGCGTCGTAGCACACCGTACAGCACGGTGAGCAACCCTCGATACTTCACTCAATACCTCAAGAGCCCCTGGAGCGGCACCACCACAATCCCTCCTTCGAAGACACCTCGCGCGCACAATGAAGCCCCTCCCTCACAAGGAAAGAGGCGGCAGCACTGATGAAGCACGTACTCATAGCCTTCTCTTTTCACCCTACCCTGTAGGCTCAACCCCAAAGAGAGCACTGCTTCTCCTTCCTCCCTGAAAATTCTTCTCCATAAGCTGTGCCGCATCTTACAGCATACCAAAGCAATCAGGTGGCATAAAATAGCGAAGGAGATCCATCCAGAACTCAGAAGAACCGGCAGATCCGAAAAGCAATCTAATATCGTGACCAGGAAAATTGAGATGAACACAGGTTCTAGCGACATCACACTCCCGCGCCACATGCAAGTGCACCGAGTTCTTCTACAATCATCGATTGCAGGCTTCAAGCCCAATTCGACGATCCCAAATGACCCTATTCCACGAGCTCGAACGCCCTGCCACGAACCGCGGCCCGCGCGTCACCGTCAAAGTGAGGGACACAGAAGGGGGACATAATAGGACAACTCAGACGTGCAATTTGAGGGTTGTTGAACTCGCACAAACTCAAGGTTGTTAAACTCGTACAAATTCAAGGTTGTTAAACTCGTACAGTTTTAGAATTTCTGAGCTCATGCTCAATCTTGAAGACAACACCCTGGTTGTATACCCCAGGGTAACCTGGGCATATAGAGCGAGGGTTGATAATCCCATAGTCGATCTCGGAATCGGGGATCAAACGCCAGGAGAAGGAGCTCAAAGAAGACCTTCGTGAGCTTGTCTGATAAGACTTGACGGTACGACGCTTTCTTTGGTCTCTGCTGATGAAAGAACACCAACCATCGAATGAACGAATCGATGGATTTCGGAGAACAACATCAAGTGAAAGACCTGAAGTGGCGTTGAGGAATGACTGATATCTAGAATCTGAATCGGCTCATCGAGGAGCTAACTCACTAGCTGATGGGCGTAAAGTGCGCTCAGTCGAGTGACAGAGCATTTAATACTGGAAGAATTCAGGCGTACCATTCGCCCTTCGTCGTCACTTCTACTCTAGAACCGCGCTACTCGAGTTCGACGGCTTCCTACGAGTGTGGATAGCATTTCTCATCTTGCCCAACCGCTGAGCATGAACCATCAACTCGGCAGCGCAGCCACGGCGAACTCATGCAACCCCAGTTGCACCACTCGACGGCTGGAAGCAAATGATCACCGACAGACGGGGCCGATGATCCAGTGTTGCTCATCTGGTACAGCACGACGCGTACAGCATCGTAAATCTTGACCCGGGGACATTTCCTTATACCCGCGCCTCATTGCCATCATAATGTGTCAATGTCCGCTGAGGAAAGAGTCACGTCGATGCAGCTCAAAAGACTTTACAAATTTCGAGACAAGTAAGTGAGCCAATCCAAGCGTGTGAGAAGCCAGGAACCAAGTACGACAGGAACGCAAAGAGATACGAGCCCACGTCAGGGTCTCATTCTTGGACTTCAGGCTCTAGAGGCGGCAGGAAGAAATACTTTGAACGGTAGGGTATTTCCGAGTCATCCAAATTGACTATGGCGTCGCTGGATAGGAGTTGACTTCGTCTCGGCGACTCGGAAGCTTGTGAGTTCTATTTCCCTCAAGATTTACATCTCAGCACCGAGTTTCGAAGAATATTTCGCAAAAGTCGAATGTCGCATACTGACAACTGCTCCAGGAACACATCTTTCACCCATACAGTGCGGCGTCCCTGGCTTCTTGAATTGGCTCTTCCACCTTCACCGAAGCGCCGTTCTTGCTGGGCATCACCCTCAAGCTCCACCGAAATCGATATACCACAGCGTCTTTCCAGAACCAGGACGGGTGGAGGGATCGGTGATTATCGAGTACGCAGTCTTTCTGGAGTAAAGCATTTACGTCCAGAGGGTCGCAAGAGACGTGCTGCGTCGATGAATGCTGCTCCTGGGCAATTTAGTATCGGGTGACATGTCCTTGAGACCGTGTGGGAATGAACAGGAATCAACCACAAAGTCCTTCCCTCATAACTCAAACTAAGCCGCGTGCTATCGATTTGGAACGGAACCAATTGAGGTGCAAGGCCGCGGAAACAAAATCGAAGGTCCGTCATGGAAGAATAGCACCCAGCATAAGACTTTCCCGCTTTGATCGCACATACTGTGGTCAGCTGGATGTAAGAGCTTGGATTACCGAGTCTTCCCAGAGCTTGGATTACCGAGTCTTCCCAGAGCTTGGATTACCGAGTCTTCCCAGAGCTTGGATTACCGAGTCTTCCCAGAGCTTAAACTCTCGATAATGGCGGGTGAGTCACAAAGTTCGATAGCACCCCATGGAGACACTGGGGAGAGCGGATGGCATTGCAGAAGCATTGCCGCCCTTCATTGCGTCTGCACAGCGAATGATCTTCCTCCGGTAAACCACCATGGAATTTCTCCAGGCCTATATACAGGGTGGAGTCGCGGACATCAGTCGTAAGTTCGGTATCGAGCTAGAGGGCTCGGCGTGGTCGAAGTTCCACCCTTGTTATTCAACGGGCTGACTATATGACGATGTATGAGCTCGATGCATCCATCCCACGTCGTAATTCGCTTACAAGGCGCGCAATAAGAGGCATGTTGGTACGGATCCTATTCGGCAAGGTACGAAAAGGCCTTCATCCAGCATGGAAAAGTATGGCGGATGACTCAGATGTCAAGAGTGCCGTCCCTGAACAGCACGTTGATGCATCAAAATCGCATCGGAAGTAGATGGCACCCCTTCACCCCTCCAAGTTTCGCAAACTTGAACGCTCTTGTTTCTTCATCACCTGCGAAGCTCCATGTCACTCTCGCTAGCGGAAATATTGAGCATAAGAGACGGTGGCAGATGCGACAATACCTGTCTTGGAGTATGGACAGAAGGTATCCAACCAGGACTCAGGGAAGATTTTTGAGCGTGTGAGCGTGTGAGCGTGTTCGTCTGGCTTTTGTGGTCGTGGACAGGGCTCTCATGGGAGCTGGAGTCTACCATTCGACAAATACCAACCCCGTGCAGGAATGACCAACGACAGAGTGTGATGAACTCGACCATATTCCGTCAGCGTAATCGAGGTATTAGGCACTGGAACAATTTCTTTCGGTATAGATCAACGGACAGCTCAGAGCAAGAGATTGCGTAGCTCAGAACAGGAGATACTAGATCGCGGTATTAGTGAGAAAGTCGACGACTTATCTTCTCCGATCTACCTCGAGAGTGGTAGATGAAGGAACATACACAAGGGCGGGGTAGAAAGAAACCCGGCGACCGTGTTGTTTAGCGCTTGAGGTGAACCACGGTTGATTCAAGCTGATCCAAGTCGCGGTGGGTATTTCAGTGACGATGAGCACCAATGGGATCTATTGCCGGATGTTGACCGTAGCAGAAGTCTCAATACACTCTCGACAGTCGACACAATCGTCACCAGATCGATGATTTCAGCTTGAGCATGAGGCTCAAACTACAAAGGTCGCTGGCCGCGCACGATTGTATCGAAGCGAATTTCCGAACGTAATTGCGCCAACGAGATGACAAAAATTAAACCAAAGTGCAATCTGGCTTCAAGTCGGATCGAAATAAAGAGTCGACAAGATAGTGGCTCCAGAGGATGGTTAGTTTGACGTGAGGTAAGAAGCCTGAGTAGACTCACCTTCTTGTGCGTCCAATTTTAGCACTTCGGCATTCCAAGCTTGTGAATTGGTAAGCCTGTTTCAAGCAGAGAACCCTCCTGCTCGTTCGTTCGTTCGAGAAGTAAAACTGGCGGAGATGATCATATCGACAACGTCGAAAGTGCTTTCGGTTCGATCTTTGATTTGGGAAAGAAATGCACAGGGGTAACCATCAAATGAGAGTCGGCTGACGGCGATACAACTCAGAAGCGATTTGACGATTCCGAAAGCTCGATCAGGCGACGTTATAGGGCAGAGTACCACCTCCATTGGCCACGACAACTTTGAATCCAGAATGGTTTGGCATACCGAAGAGCCTTGCAGTCCAGCATTTACACATGTTCTTCATAGAAGTCGCAAAGCGGAAAGTAACGGCACCTTGCTCTGTACATCGGGCGGCCACCGTTTCGACCAGTTCGTCGTTCCAAAGCGGAATGCGAGGTCAGCGCTGAATTCATCAGATGCCGAGTCGATGAGGATAAACCCGCCTGCTGGTATCGCGCTTTTTAAGGAAGCAGTGTGGCAGCACAAGACGGCAATACGTATGGTCGAAGTGGGTGAGGGTACAACGAGGTCGAGCTTGGGAGCCAGAACGAGCCGATGACCATGCGAAAAATGACGAGTATCGCATACGAGCCCAAGGACGTCGAAATAAAGATACAATGCAGCCTTTCCGAATACAGGTCATCCTGATAGGAGACTGTGACAAGCTGATTAACATACGCATATTCGCAAAGGTTCGAGCTTGGTCGGATGAGTAAAAACGGACCACAACTACAACCCACACCATGAGGCTCGAAGCAAAGGAGATGATAGCCCAGTCGCTGCTATCATCTTGAAGACAAAGAGCATAAAATGGACTCATTTCCAGAGGAACGATCAAGAACGCGGATGGAAACATGCCAAGTGGCGGATACACGAGTCTGCCCCATCGGGATCCAACCATTCTATTTTTATTAATCGAGAGGCCTGTGATTAGTAGTCTCAGCGGGACGATATCTGAAGCCATAAATACCGGAATCAGTTCGAGGACGTCAAAACCGATGAAAATTCTGGCGATGTGCAAGAGCGGCGAAAATTCCTCATTCGGTCAGCACTCTGGAGTCATGTTGAGGGTACTATGGTAATATGTTCGAAGTGTAGTCGATAGCTTCTTCAAAGGTTTTGAAGAACTCGACAAATCGGTACAACGGTCATAGAGGGCCGCAGAGTGACTTGGAAGCGATCAAGTGCGGGCTTTCCTCAATTTCCGAGGTTATGATACGACACATATCCGACTGGCCATATCTGTATGTGTCGTGTGCACCAGTGGTTCTCTCTATCTGTGTCGCTGTTTAAAGAGCTCCAAAAAGGCGACAACGTTCGAGACTTGCGTACATGTAATCCTCTGCCACACCCATGGATTTACATTCCAGTGTCACAGGAGGATATGAAGATCCGATACAGCAAGCGATCTTGTCAGTCAAGCTTGGAGACTTGTTCAGCCTACAGCAGATCAAGATCATGTTGTTCACCCCTCCAAGACGAGGATGTTGTTATACATACCAACCTACCGTGGCTGTATGGCGGTCGATGTCATTATTGAGTTTCAGCTTTCTGGGTAGAAATTAGTACGTATGCGAGGAAGCTTAAAGTGAAGCACTTACCAGGGTATAGCATTAGTCAGCTAGTGCTTTCTCGCCTGATGTTTTCGAACCGGCTGTACAGCAAAAGGAGAAAAGGGGGGTGAGGTTTATGAAAGTCAGTCAAGTCGACAGCATGGAGAGGGGAGAGAGACCTTGAGGGCGACGGTGGCCAAGTCCATCGCCCATGATGAGAAGTTGAGACGGGTAACCTGCCGGATGGTTAGTCAAATCTCCGTTGAAAGAGGTGTGAAGCTTACCAGAACGGGTACCCTCTACTGACTGTGGCAGCGATTGCCAAGCAATAAAAGTCACCGGACTCAAGAAGAGCAAGTTGAATATGCTCAAGAGGGGTCATCGCGCAAGAACATGATTAGCAATCTCCGAGCAGCAAGATGATTGAAGCCGTTGTTAGTCGAGGAGCAAAGATGATGATCAAATCCGGCGTGCCATGGCTTGGAGTGGAGTATGAAGGAAGCTCAACACCCATTGAAGCGATGCAAATGATGCAGATGATGCAGATGATGCAGATGATGCAGATGATGCAGATGATGCAGATGATGCAGATGATGCATGGTGAAAAGAAAGCTCGGCAGCCATTCAGTTAGCAAGCACGAGACCCGGCGCCTCATCGAGGGTCGACCAGATTTCTGTGCGATGTTGTGATGAAGATGAAGAACCGAAAGAAGTTGGAGGTTGAAGCGAACGAAGCCAGAAGGAAAGCGTCCTTATGGATACCGGAAGAGTTGGAAAAAAAAACTGGCAAGGAAAGCATCCATTGGATGCCGGAAGAGTGGCGAGAAGAAAGACTGAAAGAAAAAGTTACCCAAACAAACCCGAAATGCCACGGCGAAAGGTAGCGATATCTCAGAGTCGAAAATTAAGATCGGAGATCGAAAAGGTAGTCAGCCGCGCAATAACGAAGCGGCGAGTTGAGATTGAAAACGATCGTCTGCGTAGAAAGGAGTCGATCGCCGCCGCCATCGAGACTGTTCCCCATTTCGCCGCAACAATGGAGAAGAACAGGCAGAAATGGAGAACCTCACACCAGTCACACCACACCATATCTTCTAGAAGCCTAGAGCACCAACAAGGCAAGATTCCAACCCCCATCAGCTGAGTGATTCGCGGGCTCCCAAGACAGCAATACAACGACACCACCCATTGGGAACGGACATTGTAGACGATCTTCGGATCTTTAGTCAGTCCGTTCTTATTAGTAGTGGTGTCGTTTCAGCGTACGCTGCAGCTACACAAAGGCACCACCCGGTGGGGACTTCCGTTGCAGATGACTTTCACCAACCCAGTTGCCGGAGCTTCTAGACAGCTAGCTACGATCATCCAGTCCGTCCTTAGTAGTAGTGGCACGATTATGGCGTGTAACTTCTCGGGGCTACCTCGCAGGTACCTATCTGGGCTCGAGATTATCAATCAAGGGATGAAGATGTTAGAGTTCTAGAAGCTGGTGAAGTGTGACAAACATGAAGTTAGAGGGCAGTGTCGACAAGAGATATGGCTTTGGTTGTGCGACTTTGAAGATCGGATGCGACGGACTGAGATGTAAAGAAAAGTGGAAAAGTCGCGGAAACGAAAGAGTTGGATGATGACGAAGGATATCATCTTGAAAGATGGGTTAACAGAGAAAGGCGTTGTATCTCCCTGGACGACTAAAGGCTGCGACGAGAGCTGTTGGAACAAGCATGTTTTTATACCTGGCATACCTCTCATATGGCTTTGAGATGAAAACCTATGGTGTTGTATTTCCCTTCCCTGGACGGAGGGATTCGCCGGAGTATCGGCGACATTGGCTGCGGTGTTGACGATGTGAGACGGCTATGTCGACGTTCGTTCAGGAAGCATGAATCAATCCACGAAGTCGACAACAAGACAAAGTCGTCATGCTGAACTGCGAATCCGCCCATGTTGGCTTGGGCGAAGGATATCAAGCAGATGTAGGCCGAGACGGCCTTCATGAACGGCCATCTGAACTCGCCGTGTCCCGCTGAACGGCGCGCCATAACGGTTGTGTGTGGTTATTTCCTCCCAGCACCACCTGATATCGAAGAAGCCACAAGGAGTTCCCTCCCTCCTGTAAGCATCCCGAAGATGTGCTGCTTGTTGCCCCTCCTTCCCCGATCTGGCAGGGTTGTTGTGTTCGTTGTGTTACCATTGTTGGTGTGAAAGAGACGATGATGGAAAGACAGTGTAGGAGGAGAATGGATCGGTGCGTTTACGATGGCGCTGAAGAGCGGCTTTTCGACGTCGTATTGGTGTTCAAAATTCTGGCGGAAAAGAGGATGGCGCTGCATCACAACCAAGTCAGCTACGCCCGTTTCCCGTGCAGACGAGGACAATGGAGATGGAGCAAACTTACAAGATAGGATGGCACTGCCTACCATAATGCCAACATCGATGGTGGCGTTGCTGCCAACGTCGGCGTACTGCTACTCGAGTAGAACGCGGTGAACGGAGTCTTCGCAGAGCTTCACGCTCCTATCAGCTCTTGTCGATGCGAATGCCAGTAGGTCTCGAAAACTCAAGGACGACTTTGATTAAGCCTATAGCCGTGCATCTAAAGCAGCACTGTGATGCTAGAGGGTTGGTGATGATGGTGCCGTCGCCGATGCGGGTTGCCGGTGGGTATTGCGGAGGTGCGACGGTCACCATAAGCCATCCAAAACCCGCAGAGGTCGCAAGCAAGTACTCTCAAGATGATGAGGATACCGAGAAACCTCTCCAAGCTCCCGATATCGTGTAGGAATCGTGGCTGTCCGTTGCAGAGGGTGAGAGGGGAGGATGCTCTGGCGACTTCACGGAGCTCAAGAGGCTACCAACAACGCCACGCTGACCTCCCGGGTTGGAAAAAAAGGCGCTGAAGATGGAAACATGTATAAGACGAGCCTCAAACAGTCTGAAGCGTCAATAGACGTGTTGTGGTGGTGTGGGGGTGGAAAGGTGGCGGTATCGTGAGTTTGTTGGGGCGGTGACCCTTTGGTGTTTCTTCCCGACCTCACCAGTCTGCCACCCTCGCACCTCTGCGATACCACAACCACGGAACTTACAGTCTCCGGAGCAGTTTCATCAGAATCTCCATGTGCTAAATAGCCTCAGAAGACTTTTCTATGAGCGTTTTGAACATGTGGATGATGAGACCGAGCCTCCGATGCAGGTAGCTTGGCGCTCACCGTCCGGTGATAAGCCGCCTAGAGCATACCCGCAGTGAAGGTGGATGGCGACGCAGCAGGAAGCATTCCGGCATGGTCAACAACCTCCCGTGAGCATTCTCGCGTCCTCTACGTCTAGCCTACCCCTGCGAGGAGCGGTCAAGCCTATCTTACGAGCGACGATACGAGCGACGAGCGCGTTCTGCTGCACGATGGCAGCGACTTCAGCCACCCCGCAATGCACAACGCACCACATCTCCCTTCCGTCAGCAAGCGTACATCTGCGCTACCGAGCCCCGTGGAGAGACAGCCGGCTTACAGCACGCAGATATGGTCAGGGGGCGGCAGCAAGCGGTAAGCCGTCGACAACAGACCTTAGCCCAACGAGTGTATACTCTACGGCGCGCCATGCAAGAGAGCCTCATCGACGGGAAACAACAGGGGATGGGATCAGCGTCTACGAAGGCATCAGGGGTACAGAGGGGGCGACGAGTACAGCGTTTGATAGGTTGAAGACCTTACGGGTGGGGATGACGACGTGAGTTGAAGAATAGAAACACTACAATGACGCGAAGGTTCATTCGTAGAGATGGAATAAAAATGATGAAGATTTTGCACGTTTGTAGGTTTGGAGAGTAGAATTGACGATGAAGTAGGAGATACAATGAGATACTTTGAGAGTTCACGCAACGCACTTGTGCAAAAGAAAGGAACAAGGAGAACTACTT
Source organism: Helminthosporium solani (assembly GCA_022560085.1). NCBI lineage: Eukaryota > Fungi > Ascomycota > Dothideomycetes > Pleosporales > Massarinaceae > Helminthosporium > Helminthosporium solani. The sequence goes on along the minus strand of JAFISD010000334.1, from coordinate 4,872 downwards.
TTGCATCGCCCCTTTGGCAGCACTTTGCGGAGTTCGGATTCACAGAAGATCATCCACACTACAAGCATTGCCTAGAGGTTCAACACACAGTAGGTATGGTACAACTCTGAGATGGAAAAGCCGCGATTCAATGCGAATAGGAGAAGACCTATAAGATACGTTCCCGTATGATGGACGTCATCAACATTCCTGCTCTTTCCGCTGGCGCCATAAACTTTATAGATGATAATGAGACATGAAAAACGTATACTTATTTGGATGTATTAGTAACCGTGAGTGTGAAGCCTCGGGGCGTATTTCGATGGAAAGAGCGTTCGGAAGAAGATGGGACGACGTTGAATTTTATACGGGTGTGGCGTCGATAGTGTGGCGGTGCTACACCAGCCACATAACCCCGCAATATAGCACGTCAGCATCGCGCATCTTCATCAACACTATCATTTCCACACATGGATACATCGTGACTCGTCTCTTAGTAGACGGTTTCTACACATACGACTCACATCATGCGCGTTTATAGATTCCCAAAACGATGTCTTTGCTGCTGTCATCTCCGGATGCTTCTCTCCGAAACGCTGTTTTCTATCCTCAACCCTGCCTCCATAGGCTACGTATAGATACAAGCTATATACAATAGATATGCTCCGCTCCATGACCTACCCCTGATCTCCACTTATCCCCTGTATACCCCAATCTATTCCGCCATTTTCCCACCGCCTGCACCGCATCGTGCCATCCAGAGTTTACCATCTAACTAGCATTGGCCGTTCATCCGCTCTCATAATGTCACATGTGCGCAAATTTTCCGCGAACCGATCACCATTTAAATCTCATAGGGGGAGATTAAATAGAGTGTCAGTTCCGGGTTGACTGTCACTTACCATCTTTGGGCTGAATATTTCTACGTGATGGGTGCTTTTGGTAAGTTCGCTGCTTTGGGGCTGCTCGCTTCGGTGGTGAATGCGACGCTACAAGTTGTGCCAGGAGCAACGTGGACTGCCGTAAGTTGAAGTTGAAGTGTACAGATATAGAAGTGCGAACTAAACAACCTTCAGACCAACACTGGAAAACACGTCCAAGCACACGGAGGTGGCGTTCTCAAAGTCGGCAACACATACTACTGGTACCACAATCCCCCTTTCCCCGCTCGTTCCCACTAATACTTCACTTAGGGTCGGGGAAGACAAAAGCGACGGCTCCGCCTTCCAGAACATAAACTGCTACTCCAGCAGCAACTTGGTGGAATGGAAATATGAAGGCGCGCTCCTCTCGCGCACATCCTCTGGTGATCTAGGACCAAATCGAGTCATCGAGCGACCCAAGGTCGTTTATAACAAAGCTACGGGGAAGTACGTCCTCTGGATGCACATCGACAGCTCCAACTACGGCGAAGCGAAAGCTGGAGTCGCGACTGGCGACACTCCGTGCGGCGAGTTCGAATACAAAGGCAGTGTTAATCCCCTTGGTTTTGAAAGCCGGGACCAGGGCGTCTTTGTTGACGACGACGATAAGGGGTACCTTTTGACCGAAGATCGCAAGAACGGACTGCGTATCGATCTCCTTTCCGACGACTATCTCACCGTCCAATCGTCAACCTATCTTTGGAAGGATCGTATTGAGGCGCCCGCCATCATCAAGAAAGATGGCGTGTACTTCATGTTTGGCTCTAAACTCTCGGGCTGGGATCCAAACGATAATGTGTACAGTACAGCCACCAGCATATCAGGGCCTTGGAGTGCTTGGAAAACCTTTGCCGATTCGGGGAGTAAGACGTATAACAGTCAGACGAACTTCATTCTGCCATTCGGAGATGACGCCGTGTATATGGGGGATAGGTGGATTAGTAAAAACCTGATGCGAAGCACCTATGTTTGGTTGCCGTTGACGTTGAGTGGAACGACGGCAACGATGAAGAATGCGGTGAATTGGATTCCAGACGTTGCGTCGGGATCTACGGTACGTATTCCATTATTTCCGTTCCTTTGCTCACCTTTCAAACGTCCCATGCGGAGGAATCACGACACTAACATAGGGCAGAGCGGCGGACCTAACGAGAGAACTTATGAGGGCGAATCTGCGACTCTTTCGGGCGGCGCAAAAACTGTCTCATGCAACGGCTGCTCGGGTTCCAAAGCTGCAGGCTACATTGGTGGCACCGATTCTGGTGTGCTTACCTTCTCCGACGTGCAGTCCTCAGTGGCTACGCGTACTACCATCCGCATCAAATACCTCAACGGTGATAGCTCGCAGCGCTTTGCTTCTGTGAGCGTGAATGATGGACCGGCGCAGACCATTGCCTTCTTGCCAACTAGTGGTGGCCCGAACAGCAGTATCTTGAATGTGGACTTGAATGCTGGTGCGAATACGGTGAAGATTAGTGGGGTAGATGGGGGCTGGGGTCCGGATGTTGACAGACTAATGGTACCGCAATCGTAGGTGAATGGGCGAATCGCCCGCTCTTAATGTTGCTTCCTAGGTAGTGGCAGCTAATTCACGGATCGCCATCTACGCATCTGACAGATAGCAATGCAACAATTCTTTCGCACGTACACTTTCCACGTGTTCTATGTCATTGGAAACCGCCTTACTGACCAAAGCACGTGATGCACACGGTGATTGACCACAAGTGTCGCCATATATATAAAGCGCAATAGTAATGAATAATAGTTATTATCCTCATCATTCAATAGCATTATATATGATAACAACAATACCCTTCGAAACATACTATAGTGATGTATGCCGCCTCAAAAGTGTGGACATGATACTTTCACGCGCACGTTCCACGCAATCGCTCTTCACCTATTGTATAACTATCTTATTTCTTTTGTATTATTTGAGTATCCTCCAATAAAGTCTGGCCGCTTTGGAAAAACAATGGCTGCATGTATATAATCGTTTTCGGTTTAGCGTACGTTTCAGGGCAGCCTTACTACTGATATATAACCTCGTGCCCCCATGATCACCTACACTTACACTCACAAGCCGACACCCATACCTTATACCCACTCACATCCAAAACCCAGAAGCAATTCTCTTCAACATGGCCGAACTCCTCAATCTCCCAGCGGAAATCCGGTTCATGATCTACGATTTGTGCACCTTTCCCGAACACGACTACATTGATGTTCAATGCAACAACCGCAAGGAGTGCGTCCAAACAATTCTCAAGTCGCCCATCTTTCGCCTTTGCCACCAGATTCGCAGCGATGCTCTCATTCGAGTCTTTCAAACGAAGCGAATCGAAATTATGTGTATCACCACAGTCAACATATTCCTCCCGTGGATCGGATTTTACGGCCGCCACAATATCAGGCACCTCGTGATCACGCTACCGATTTCCTGGTCGTATTCTGGCTTCCTCCCCAACGACCGATTCTTCAACATCCTTCGCTCTCTGAAGGGACTCCAATCGCTCGTTTTCAAGCTCTGCCTGCCTGGTGGCAAGGCTGCTCGCCGCGAAGCGGTATTCGGACAGCCCGGCAACGAATTCGTGACATACAAGGTATGGAATGCGTTTGCAGCGCTGAAGGCCGATGGCTCGATGGGTGATTGTAAAATTACCTTTGAAGAATACTAGGCAAAGAATGGATGGTCAGGGTCTGGGTCTGGGTCTAGGTGTGAAATCTATAGTTTCCTGGAGTAGATAGCAATACAATACAACACTCTCTTCCTCTACAGATCTAGAGAGCTAATTTGGCTTCGGCTGTGGCTGTCTGATCATTATAGTACACACCTCCGTACCTTCCATACCGTACTTTTCTAATTGAAAAACCCGCTCTTCAACCGTCTCGAATTCCAAGTGTTCGTATAGTGATTTTCCAGCTTCTGTCGCTTCCAGATACGAAAGTAATTGCGCGCGATCTGCTCTCTCCAATCCCCACTTCACCAATTTTGTGCCTGCGCCTCGACGATGATGCGCCGGATCCGTCACCACTACGTGTAACACTTGGGCTAAATCAGTCCTCATTCACCAAAAATAAAAAGTCGGGTTCACCCACCAAGAAACGGTTTCATTCCCAGGTACTTTTTTCGCGACGAAGCCAGATGTCCAAGCAAATCCACCAGAGCCGGCCACTTCTTGTCTTCTTCGCTTATAACGGGAATCATTCGCGCCATTTGCTCTTCCGTCCTTTCCTTTTCGTTAATGCGCTATTGCGCAATAGCGATTGTCTTTCCGCCGTCTAGCTCGGTATCGACGATTTCTATCTAGGGGCAATCTTTCTCCTCGCGAAACGACTTTACGTTTGTATCGATAATCGTTCGAATGGTCTCTTCCGCTGTGTGACTCGCGATTACGGAATTGATGAGCTTGCCTTGATATGCTATGAGCTGGAGTTCAGCGAAGGTTCGAAAATCGGACTCGACAACAGGGTGGAGTTCTAGTGGCATGGTGGTGGTAGGTATCTCGTGGTCCTTTTTTTCTTCTGCTTCTCTAATCTCTAGGGTAACAATGAGTTGGTTGAATTGTAAGAGTTACACCGAGTGTGCGCGCCTTTTTATACGTCGCTTTGCAGTATGAATGAATAGTGGGGATGGTATCCAAGCCGGTGTACCGCAGGATCGAACCACGCGTTTTTCGGTGTTCGCCGTCTTTGTACGTACTCCGTATTCACCGAATACGAAGACCCTTTTTTCAGCCCTGCACTAACAATGTTTACGAATATACGAATAACGTACTTCACAAGCGAGTCGGCCACCCAAGCGAGTCAGCTACTCTACCAAAGCAACTCGCCTTCGCAATAATAACGCGTTATGTCTTAATAACTACCTTAGCTAACGTGTTTAATCAGTAAGCTGATCAAATCAGTAACCTGATCACCCCACCAAGACGCGTCCTCTATCATCACTCCCATCAACCATGCCGCCACC